>PVKE010002037.1:0-88576 GCA_004027555.1 Craseonycteris thonglongyai
AAATATCAATAACTTAAGATATGTAGATGAAGCCATCTTACTGACAAAAAGTAGCAATGATTTAAAACAACTTCTGATGAAAGTGAAAGCAGAAAGTGCCAAAGCAGGACTGCATATGAACATCAAGAAGTCAAAAATCATGACTAGAACACACAACCTTAAATAGACGATGAAGAAACTGAAATTTTTTTTTTTTAAGATTTATTTTTATTGGTTTTTGACAGAGAGAGAGACAGACAGAGAGAGACAGAGAAAAGGGGGAGGGCCCAGAGCAGCCTCCATAGTTGACAGCATTAGTTTTCCATATAGTTTCACTCCACAGGTGGGCGCAGGGCTGCGCAGGGCAGGAACTGGGCCGGGGGCCTCCCGCATAGGCCCCGGCAAGAACTGAACTGGGGGCACACCCCAGTTTAGCATATGGGTCTGCCTGGGCCGGGGCCAGGATTTGATCCCCAGGCTCCGGGGCTGCAAAGCGAGCACTTAACCCGCTGAGCCATCCCAGCTTCCCTGAGATTGGAAGTTTAAAGATTTTGCTTGCCTTAGTTCAGTCGTCAATTGAAATGGAGACTATGGCCAAGAAAGCTGAGCTTGAAAGAGCAGCAATGGAAGAATAAGGAAAGCACACCAAGAGCAAAGATGTGTCATTAGAGACCAAGGCTAAGGTCACACACACCCTTGTACAAGGGGTACCCCTCCCCAAGAACTCAGAATTTATTTATTAAAAATTGTGTATATGGTCTCACATGTTTAAACTTTAGTCACCTTCAAAATACTCTGTTGGATGCAACACACCTATCAAGACGCTTTTTCTACTGCTCACAACAGTTTTTGACCTCATCGATTTTGATGCCTCTTAGTGCTTCTGCTGTTTTTTTTTGTTTCACCTCTTCTACATTGGCAAAATGTTTCCCTTGGAGGATTTTTTTAATCCTGGGAAACAAACAAACAAAAAAGTCACTTCTGCCAAAACTAGGTGACTAGGGTGGGTGAAGTATGGGGGTCCTGCTATTTTTGGTCAAAACTGTTGAATACTCAGCGCAGTGTGGGCAGGTGCATTCTCGTAGCATATTGTTTGTGTCAATCACCCATCATGACATGGACAAACATGTTGAAAGGATCTCAAAAAAAATTTTTTTTTTCTTGCCTGACATGGAATGCAGCCTCTCACAACACCAGCTGGTACACGGATGCAGATGGGCTAGTGGGGGAAGCCTGTATTACAAAGGACCGCCCTCCAGAAAATAATTCCGGAGTTTTTTGGGTCCTCCCTCATAGCCTCAATTGCTAACTACAGGTGCTAGAGTTGGACAGTGAAAACGTTTAACAAGAAACAACAAATGATTCATTAGAAATACGGTCCTGGAAAAGAGGACCTTGCACCACCAGAAAGATGAACAACTGAGTCCTAGAGATAATTAAGCCTAAAACATCGCTGGAGGCAACAATGACAAAACTGAAGTTGTCCTACTTAGGGCACATCACGAGAAGGCAGGATTCTTTGGAATACACAATAATACTTAAAAAAAAAGAAGGCAGCTGGAAAAGAGCAAGACCAAACATGAGCTGGAATGACCTCACAAAACACACCATGAGCAGGAGTCTGCAGGAGCTGAGCAGGGCTGTTGAAGACAGGACATTGAGGACGTCACTCATTCATGGACTTGTCAGAAGTCAAAGCCAACTCAATGGCACACACACACACATACAGATTGTTTAATTTGTCCTCTACTTAGTTTATGTACCTTCAATTGCATTTCATGTAATCCTATAGAATAGTGCCTAGTATCATGCCTGGTATTTAGAAATTGGTCCTTAAAGTAGATGTTTCCTCTCTTCTTCTCTCCTTGTTCTCCCCCAAAACCAGATTCTAAGACTCACAGAAACAGAAGGCTGCTTAAAGTTGTTTGTCATAATATCAAATAGTTCACCTGTCAATCTCAGATTTAGAGCCAGAACACCCAAATGTGAATCTTAGAACCGACACTATCCATGTGAGTCATAAATGTGTTCCGTTTCCTCATTAGTAAAATATGAAAAATAATCCTTACTCCTCGGGGCTATTATGAAAAATCAAATGAGCTAATATATGTGGAAGTGCGTGGTGAGCCTGTTAAGGTAAAAAATATCATGAAACCAAGCAGAAACTAATCTTTCTTTCATTAAGATTTTTTTTTATGTTTTTGACAGAGAGACATAGGGAAGGGGGAGGGCCCAGAGCAGTCTCCTTAGTTGCACATCATTAGTTTTCAACATAGTTTCATTCCACAGGTGGGCACAGGGCTGCGCAGGGCAGGAACCTGGCTGGGGGCCTCCCACATGGAGATCACCCCAGTGAGAACCAGACTGGGGGCACACCCCAGTTTAGCATAGGAGTCTACACGGGCCAAGGCTTGGATTTGATCCTTGGACCCCTGGGCAACAAGATGAACGCTCAACCCACTGAGCCATCCTGGCATTCCAAGCGGAAACTAATTCTAAATTCAAAGTTGGCTGGCTTCTTAAGCCCCACTAGAATAGTTAGTACTACCACAGAATAAAAACAATAAAAATAAAAAACTAGCCCCTAAGCAAATTTCTGTCTTTCATTTCTTTTCCCACAAAGCCCAGTGCTGAGTGGAAAGGCCACTATCGCACTGCATAAAGCAGCAGCCAGATCCATTTCACTGCAAAACCTAGAATCAAACTGTTATTTCTCTTCACTTTGATAGCACTTCACTCAGTGCTACAGATAAAAGCCACAGGCATTAAAGCTGGTTCACCTAGAAATTTCCCATCATCCTTCAAAAAGGAACCAAAGCTCAGCAAGGTCTGGTTTATTTTGTTCTTGGTGTAAGATTGCAAAGGAACTGACTTAGCTCTTCAGGTGAAAAAGTCCTGCGGCTCTTAGTTGTGAATTCAATATAATCTTACTCTGTGAAATATCTGAAAATAACCCTAATAATGGAATGCTGTATTTATGTAAATACTGAGTTTGAAGACCTGGCTGAAAATCCAGAAAGACATAGCCAATAAGTAGCTAAGACGTGTTACAATCCAGCTTTATCTTCTCCTTTGTGACATTCTTTCCTGACTCATTCAACAAACATTTTAAGTGGCATCTGTGTGCTTATCCCTGACTAGTTTCTGAGGATTCAAATACCTAAGTGCTGTTGACGCTGCTTGATTCCTATCACTCTGATCAGCCCAGTTCCCCCTCTCTCCTCCCCCCTCCAAAATCATCCTAATTCAGGCCACCATCTCCTCTCAACTCTGTGTGTCAGTCACCGGTCCCCTGCCCTGCAGTTTTACCTCTCTATATGTCTATTTCTTTACGGGAGCCTAAGTGGGTTTCTCAAACATATATCTGATCCATGTCCCTCCCTTGCAAAACACCGTGCAGTGGTTTCTCACAGCTTGAAGAATCTAGCTCATATTACTCATGACCCACAACTCTTAACTCCTACTCTCTTCTCCAGCATTTTCTCTCAATACGATTCTCCTTCCGTGCTGGGTGTTTAGTCACACACTTAGATCTTCAACTCTGCCATCCTCCTCTCCCTCACTGCTCAGTCTTCCAGGATGATGTCCCTTCTGTGTGGACTACCCTTTCCCCTTCTTCACCTCCTGCCCACTTTGCATCTTTCAAATCTATCTCTTCTTATATCCCCAAATATAGATCCAATGTTCCTATAATGTGCTTTCATAACACACTGTGTTTCTACAGCCGTAGCCTTTATCCTACTATGTTTTCAATTCATGTTAATTCTTAAGTGCCTGTTAACTACAGACTATAATTTTCATGAGAACGGGGGTGATCTTTATCTAATTCACAATCATATTACTAATACCTAACAGCACCTCCTACATAGCCAGTAATTGATAAATATTTATTGAATTAACAAAAGGGGCTTAACATTCTAATACAATTGAACACTGCTTTTTCGACCAAAGAACTCCACGATGTGTGGCATTAGTATCCTCATCTCAACAATAATTGCAATTATTTTTTTATGGATTTGTCTAATATATCATGAACTCTTTGAAGTCAAGGATTACATTTTATAATCTTTGTATGCCTTGTATCTGCAAGGCTGGCTTTTTTTTTTTTATAATATGTTTTTAATTGTTTTTGACAGAGAGAGAGAGAGATACTGAGACAGAAAGAGAACTGAACTGGGGGAACTCCCCAGTTCAGCATATGGGTTCACACAGGCTGGGGCTGGGATTTGATCCTCAGTCCCCGGTGCTGCAAAGTGAGCGCTTAACCCACTGAGCCATCCCGGCTTCCCCAAGGCTGGCTTTAACATGGTGGAAACTGAATAAATTTTCACTAAGGGGATAAAAATTAGTGCTTTAGATAAACCATCACACCTAATCTCCCTAGAAACCCTGTATTATATTTATGGATGAGGCATCTGATAATTTTGCAACTAACCAGCAAAGACTATTTTCTAAAATTCTAGATAGACTTAATAAACTCATAATAGTTCATCTCATAAACTTCCCTGTGATATTCACTCCAATCAGTTTCTTTCCGTGTTTCCAATAGACTGAAACAGATTTCCCCTTGGGCAAGATACGCACCAACTTCCTAAAAACTACTTCAGGTGCTAAACATATAGATTACAGGGCCCCACCCACAATGCCTAAATCAGAAATCTTACAACTAACAAAGTTTGAGAAGTACTAGAATAAAAGCGTAGCAGACTTCTCACTTTTACTGACCTGAAAGATTCGTTTCCCATAATGTAACAAAAATCCAAATTGTTGTCCTTGTCATAATTACCATCACATCTGTTCTCAGGATTCTCTATTTTAGGATCCAGGCAAATTTCAGTGACTAGTTAAAGAACAAAAACTCAAAACAAAAATCTGCATTTTTGAGCATTCCTTACATAAACATCGTTCTGTCTTTATTCTCTAAGGCCATCCCTTTTTTGACATTAGTTAGTAATGCCTTGCCCCTGGCAGGAGCATAATTGATCCTTCCATAGGACCCAAACCCTGTGCTGGGAAGAGGATGTATGTACTAAGCATTTCCATATTTAGAAAGATGCAGCTGATGATGCAGGCGGTGCCTAGATTAATAGGTCACCCAACAATGAGAAAATTTAGCTTCTTTGGGGTTCTCTCACAAAGGACGTTCGGATTTGTCATTTAAAATGTATTTCATGCTACTGAGTGATCAAAGTGTCTTGTTTATATCCATGCATATAACAAATGTAAGTATAGAATAGGTGAGATGTTTATCTATCAATAATGCAAGCGTCACTATGTGGGAATATATGATTTTGTTCTTTGATCCTTAGATCAGGTTATAAGAGAAATGCTTTTGGGTGGTTAGACGTTGATGGACCATGAAGGCTTACATGATGATTTTATGAACTGTGATCCTGTGAACACCACTTTGTCTTTCAGTTTTCTCATCTACTACTATGTTAGTGAAGGTTCTTATGACTGTAAGTAATAAAAGAGAGACTTGAGCTTACTTTAACAAAAATATTTTATTAAAAGGATACTAAAATATCTCACAGAGTTCAAGGCAGAGTTAAAAAAAAAAAAGTAGGCCTCTGGAAGGTAAGGGGCAGGAACAAGCAGAATATCTGTAGCAGTCATGCTGTTATCAATGTATCTCAAAAATCACCTAAGCCCTATTGTCCCTAACTTAACATTTTTAAGTTCTAGAGGAGTAGAGAAATCTACTGACCCATTACTCTCCCAGAATGACTGCACTAAAATTAATGATTTCTGTCCAACAAGAATACTATATACAAAATAAAAAAGGGGATAGATAGAATAGGCAAAGATATTTGCGGTATCTAACACTGACAAGTATTTAGAATTACAATAAACCAGAGGCTCATATAAATTAGCTAGGGGGCGGCGGGGGGGGGGGAATGTAGCCCCAGTATAAAAATGGATACAAGTAATGCAGAAGAGAGAATGCAAAAATTCATGAAGCCTATGAAGAAATAATAAAACATTCCATGTAGTAATCAAAGACATTCCGATTAAAGCCACATTAAGAAGTCAATCTAAACCTGTGAGTTCAGCAAAAATAAAAGAAGTGATAATGCTAAGTACTGGCAGATATGGAGCTGTTGGAACCTTCAGCAACTATTGTTGGGAGTGTGAACTAGAGCGGCTATTCTGGAGAACAATCTGGCTCAACCCAGTGAAAATCTTTTTTTTTTTTAAGATTTATTTTTATTGTTTTTTGACAGAGAGAGACAGAGAAGGAGGAGGATCCAGAGCAGTCTCCATAGTTGACAGCATTAGTTTTCCATATAGTTTCACTCCACAGGTGGGTGCGGGGCTGCACAGGGCAGGAACTGGGCCAGAAGCCTCCCACATAGGCCCCGGCAAGAACTGAACTGAGAGAACTCCCCAGCTCAGCATGTGGGTCCGCCTGGGCCAGAGCCGGGATTCAATCCCTGGTCTCCAGGGCTGCAAAGCGAGCATTTAACCCACTGAGCCATCCTGGCTTCCCCCAACCCAGTGAAAATCTTATGTGTACAACTTAGCATCTCCAATTTCTGGTTTGGATATATATCCCAAAGGAGACATGTACAAGGATATTCCCTGCAATGTTATTATATTTGTATAGGCAAACTTTGTGGAAGAGCGACAGGTAAAATGGTTTAAATGCACACCGTGGAGTTGAATGCACAGTTAAAGCAACCATTTAGTACATGTAATTGCAGCTTTATGGATGAATTTAAAGGCATTACTCAGTGTAAAAGATAGAGGCTGAACAAAATATATTACACAATGTCATTGATGCTACTTAAAAATTACATGCTAACAAAATAACAACACACATTTTGTAAAAGTACATGCAAACAAAAAGCTACATGTTGTGGGCATGTGAAATTTTGCCTCTGGTGGAGAAAGGGAGGAAGGTGCGAGTTGGGAATGGAGATATCATGGAATCATTAAATAAATGAAACAGGAGAAGCCGAAATGACTCCTTGGGTTAAATGCTTGCTTTGCAGCCCTGAGGACCGAGAACCGAATCCCAGCCCCGGCCCCTGTGGACCCATATGCTGAACTGAGGTGTGCTTCCCATGCGGGAGGCCCCCAGCCCAGTAGAAGGCAAAGAGTGTAACCATGAAGGACACAGAATTTAGTACCTGGTTCTGCTATTTTTTTGTCTGAGTGCTCTTGAGGAAGTTACTTAACCTCTCTCTATCTGTTAATTCATCTGTATCATGAGACTAACAATAGCACTGAATTCACAGAGTTACCTTCTAAACCTTGTATCTAGGGTCCATCATTTTACCGCTATTCTCTTCAATTTTTTTATCTGTAGAATGAGGTTCAGTTAGTGTTTGCCCCCTTTCTTGCACACAGTTTCTAAAACACTTGAAGTTTTCTAAGTGATGAAAGCCACAAAATTGTAGGTCGCTATGTTAATGAGGTGGTTTTTGGAACTCATTTAAGGATGGGGGCTGATTGCCAATGAGGCCAACTATGTGATGAGTGTGTTGAAATTTTCATTCCCGCCTCTCATTTCAATGCATCCCCACCTCTGGGGAAGGGAGAGGGTCTGGCGGTTCAGTTCACTCACCAATGACCAATGATATAATCATTCATGTGTATGTAATACAGCCTCCATAAAAACCCTAAAGAAGAGGCTTCAGAGAGCTTCCGGTTTGGTGAACCTATGGAGACTGGGGAGAGGACGTGCTTAGAGGGGGTCTGGAAACTTCTTGCCATCTCCCCATACCTGTCTCGTGCAAGATATCACCCGGCTGTTCCTGGGTTATATCCTTTTATAATAAAGTTGTGTGGGCCCAAAAGTGGGCCATATGCTAAACCTGACACACTCAGGGGAGGCCAGTATGGCAAGCCCTACAAACTCAGAGACCAAAATTAACCACATGGGATGTTCTGAACATAAAAATTCCTAACTAACAGTGGAACGTGGCAGGTAGTCTCATCCTGCACCCGTAGCTTTCCTGGTAAAGGTCAGTCTTTACCTTAAGTGAGCTTGCCGGTTGTCTGTTTGCACCTAAGATAACAACACACTCTTGGAATGTCAGCATAATTCCTTTTTCCAGAGGCCTCAGTGCACACACTCATGCCCCAGAGAATGAGACCACAGAACCCCTTGTTGTTTTCTTGTTTTCCTTACTGTTTGCAAAGATAACAGGAAAGCAGATAGTTTGACTACTAGACTGAAAATTACCGACGTTCTCTAAAATTAGTATCACTATGTTGGCTCATCGGCACCTATAGAAACTCCTTCCTGAGTTTGTTAACATCATAGAAATTACTTTCTTCTAGTCATGTAATTATTCCCCTCTCTTTTCTCATAAGTACTCCTTGCTGCCACCTCATAATTTAATTGGAACGTTATTTGGGCTTGCACCTGCGTCAGTACATCTAGAATAGCTATTCTTTTGGACCTTAATTAAACACCTGTTTCCTCTTACTTCCACCTCCTATTTTTAGGTTAACACTTGTTTAATCCTTACATATCTCAACTTATGAGGTAAGACCAATGATTGTCTCTCTCCCATTTTATAGATGAGAAAAGTGACATCTAGAAAATTTAAATACTTGCAATTTGCTGAAGGTATGGGCAGAAACAGAAACTGAATACAGTCAATCTGACTCCAGAAATTACACTTATACCCAACACACTATATACTAAGAGTGGACACTAATTGACTCAGGGTCACTTAAAACATTCTTATTGGGCAAAAATCACTGTGCTTTACAGAATGGAAACCTAAGTGATAATCATGAATTACTCATCCTAGACCTGTGCTATTAATTCTGTGAGTTGATATGAGCAGTAGAAAATCTAACTGTTCAAAATCCTCTGAATTCTCCAATAGCAATGATGATAATAATAATTCATAAAACTAAAATGTTAGCAGAAAACTTATTCTCCTAGTAATTATTCTGTATGGACCCAACAGGTAGTTTTAAGATTGCTTTCTTTAAAATTGAAATAATTTAGTGCAAATTATATAAACGTTAAGGTTATAGGGATAACAAGTCTTGGTCCAATAGCATAAAAATATCTTCCAAGACTGGAGTTTTAAATGAATTATTGTCTTCCAAATACAATTTTATTTGCAAAATATTCTTTCTTTGTGACCCCCTAAGAAGGGAAAGATAAAGTCCATCCCTTTATTTTAAATGGTCACTTTTCAAACATAGGAAATTGGAGGTGCCTTCTATTTTTGTTAGTAGATAAATCATTCTTAACAATAACTTTTCAGGGGATGTCAAGATAGTTCAATGGTTGAGCACTTGCCGATGATAGCAAGGTCCAGGGTTCAATTCCCGACCCCAGCCTACTGTAAACCCATATGCTGAACTGCAGCGCAGCTGGTGACCACTGGGATGGCTTGGTGGCAAAGGTTCTTGCCTCCAATGTGGGAGGGCCCATGTTCGGTTCCCGCCCCGCCCAGCCCCACATCCACCTGTGTGGAAGGAAACCATGTCACAACTAATGATGTACAACTATGGAGACTGCTCTGAGCCCTCCCCCACCCTCCCTCCCACCTTCTCTCAAACAATAAAATAAAAAAGATAACTTCTCATATCTACATAGCTCACTTCTCTTAAGATACTCAAGATACTTAAACCCAAGCTTTCATTTTAATAAATTACCTATGAACAAGATCTTGAAAATGGAACATGACTGAGTATTTAAATTGAGAATTTTATTGGTAAAATACCTCCAGAGACTCTAAAGGACTCCTGATTTGATGCTCGCTGAGACTAAACTGGAATGGAATATTAGATAATAGTAGATCAGGGCAAGGGCTAGTTCTCATTTTCCCCAAGTGTCGCATCCACTAGCTATTTATTGTCACTTGCTCAAGCACACACAGCCACCTTGATTGTGAAGAGCTGATTCTCACCTCTAGCAGCTGTACGTGTGTGTGTGAAAAATGTGTTTCTTTCATGATTAGCTGCTTGACCACTAGGCCCTGGCATAACGTGGTGTCCGTTATAACACATTTTTCTTAATTCAGGCAGTCACTCCAAAATTATTTGGACGTACACCGATGGAACATGATCAACGTCTAGCTCAGCCTTGGTATAATAGTCACGTAGAAGCAAGAAGCTCCAGCTCTGCTTGTTTTGTAGATTTATTTTATTGTTTGAGAGAAGGTGTGTGTGTGAGAGAGAGAGCAAGCTGTGACATGGCTTCATTCCACACAGGTGGATGTGGGGCCACACAGGGAGGGAACTGAATTGGGGGGCTCCCGCATGGGAGGCGAGAACCTTCACCACCATCCCTGTGCTTACCAGTTGCTCCGCAGTTCAGCATATGAGGTTGCATGGGCCAGGGCCAGAATCGGACCCCCAACCTCACCCTTGTGAGGCAAGCGCTCGACCTCCGAGCCATCCCAGCATCCCCCAGCTCTGTGAGTGTAGAGACTGTGTGCTACCTGGCTGTTTGGACCCCACTGCTCTGACCACCTCTAGGATCGGGACCAGGATTTCTCCTCACAGAACAGCTCTAAGTAGCTTTCTGGCTGCATCTCACAGGACAGATAGAATTTCAACAGGATGAAATTAAATAAGAAGAATGGTTTGTGTCAGAGAACAGTCAGAGGTTTAACTGACCAAAGCACCGGGATCGTGGTGGCGAGCCGTGAGCACCGAGGCTAGACTTAGAACAACCTGAAAAGACGTGCGTGTCCCTTCGTGAGGTTCTAACCCCTGCACACGAGGAAACGGAATCGCAGACACGAAGTGACTTTCCCAAGTCGCACAGCTCATGGCTGAGCTGAGACGCTCCTTGGCAACCCCACTTCCCAGGCTGGCCCACTTTCCGTCACCTAATAGTGGGGGACAGATAATGGATGCAATTGAGTAACACACTCAGGGTCTTGGTTTTCCTCCACAAGAAGCGATTAACCCTGGAAAACATGGAGCGGCAGGTGATCGTGATGAGGGATGTAAATACCCGATGTAAGCAGTGCTGTGACAGGAAGCTGAAGGGGGAGGAGGCGGAGGCAGGAAGCAAGCGAAATGTTTCCATCTTCAATCAGCAGGGGCCTGGACAAGGCCACTCGTTCTGGGCATGGAGGGACTGGGACGGCTCAGAGGCTTTCTGTCAAAGGAGAACCCAACAACTAGAAGAAGAAGCAGAGCAGAGAGACGAGAGAGAAGACAATGTCAACACAGTTGTGCAGCTGCGGGTAAATCAGAGCCTCTCAGGGACGCCTCAGCGTGAAGCACTAAAGCACCCTGTGCTTCTGCCCTGATCCTCTACGCAACTAGCAGGTAATGGAAAGGCTGCTTTCTCTCAACTTAAAACAATTTGGTAGAAAGTATGTAACCATTAAGGCTGTAGGGTTACCAAGTCAAATCAATCCTGGTTCAACAGCACGAGAAACATCTTCCAAGACTGAAGTTTTAAATAAGAGAGTTATTGTTTTCCAGATATTGTTTCACAGCTCCTAGCAAGTCCATTCTCATTGTCCCCTTCTGTAATGCCAGGCATTTCCTGGGTGATGTCCAACACCTCTTCCAACTCTCACAACAGTGGTTCTACATCTCAGATGTGAGAAGAAACACGGGGGTGGGGACTAAAGACTGGCAGGTAGAAAAACGCTTCTACCAGAAACACCTTTGCAGTCAGAGAGGCACAGGTAGAAGATGAGTTTGCTCTCCTGTCTGAGCTCAAGGAGAACCCTGCCCGGTGGTTAGCCACCCTCCCTGAACTCTGAAAGTCAAACACGTGGCCGAGAGTGGCAGAAGTGGCTCTAGAAAGATGTCGCCCAGCAGCGTGCCTCTACACAGCAAGGTCCACAAATAGCACAGCCCGTGCGGGGAGGCTGCCCTTTTCTGACAGTCCCTCAGCAGGTCTCTGAGGGTCACCTGCCTTGGAAAGTCATCTGTCTGAAAGTCGTCCTCAGGCTCCAGGAAAACGGTGCCTGTGAGTATTCCTCCAGAGCACAAGGCTTTGGGCTAGTGAGGAAGACCTTTGACTTGTCGCTGTGTCGTGCATAGCCTGGCATCAGGGACTTAAGTCTAATCAATGCTTTACATGCAGCCCCCACCCGCCTCTGTATTCACTGTGTTGAGTCGCCAACCAAAGCTCCAAACACACTCTGCTGAGCAGTTTTTCTGCTTCTAAGGCGGTACTGGAACCCTATGGCACCGTATGACGGATATGTCTTTCTGTATCAAATAATCAATTAGGCAGAAGGCTTCATTAACAGTAACTACTGGAGGAAGTGGCCAGGATCGTGGGCAACATGGCTCATCTGTGCTTGAATTCACTGACCCCCTCCAACGCTCCTTGTCAAGAGGTATCAAGGAACAGATTCATCAGAAATAACGGCCAGATGTTGGCTTGTTAACGATCCTTCCATAATCAAGAAGGCGATGACCATGGGACACCATCTTGTCAATTTTGGTGACAGAAAACATGCTCAATTTATCATCAGCTTTGCAGAACACAGAGCTCTTGCTCATCCAGCGCCAACCAGAATTCAGTCTTATTTGCACTACGAACACAACAGAAGCTTTGCAGAGGTCGGCCGGAAGGCTTCTGTTTCTTGCACACCCTTTACACTGAGCGTTCACGGGCCACTCCTGGACCCCGCTCCGGGGCCGAGCTGAGCAGAGTGTTGTGAAGAGAGGTGGACTGGGATGGATGCCAGGCTCTTCAATCTGGCCCGGGGTTGTCACAAGTGCCCTGTCTCACCCGCACAGTGTGGAATCTCCTCGCCGCTTCTGCCCCACTCAGGGCGCAGGTTCACCTCTGCACTGAGCCCTGCCCTCCCCTCTCTGCTCTGCAAGCGAAACGTCCCACACACTACAGCGCTCTTGTCAAAGCGTGTCTGTGTGCGTGTCTCCTCACAGGATATTCTCAGCTAGCACTAACCCCCATGCACTTCTCTTCTCCAAATAGGAATGCACCTGCTACCTACACAGCCATGCTGTGTGCAGTGTCTTCTGATCATCTGGTGGTTGTCATCCAGTTGTGTCATGTCCTCTCTCTCCCACTGAATCAAGCAGGGTCCAAGGTGTGTGTGTGTGGCAGGGGAGCAAGGGGGGGGGGGACAGGGCTGTGTCGTAACTTCCACAGCTGATGAACTGAGTGAAGGTATAAGACATTAGGGGTAAAGATGTGTAAAAATCCTTATAGAGGCAACGGGAATTACAGAAAATGACTTGGAATCTGGAGTCCAGAACCAAGTTAGACATCATCGTTCAGTCTTCTACCTGCTGTGTGGCTGTGGGCCAATTCATTAGCCTCTCTGAACCTCCAGTTCTTCCTGTATAAAATGGAGTTCTTGAAAGGATCAAGAAACCAGCAATGTGAAAAGTCTGACACGGAGCCTGGGATAGAGTAAGGACTCCGTAAATGTCAGTGCCATGTCCTTTTTGAGTGATCCAGTACAAAGACCAGAAGCCATCCAATCTCAAGCAATCCCTCTCTCTCTCTTTCTCTTACAGATACAAACATGTACACAGACTCACACAGACATACACATGCCCTCTTATAGAAGCATAATTGGTCCCTCTGTAAAAATAATTTGAAGAATAGCAAAGAAACAACAGTACTAAAACCAAAACGATAAAGCACACGCCTGACCTAATAAAAGGCCTTGTTTAACATCGCCTCAGTCCTCTCAGTTTACACACCATTGTAAATATACAAAAGTGTGAGCTTATGCGCCACCTTGTCTTAGTGTGCTCAGCCTGCTGTGACAAAACACCATAGACAAGGTGGCTGAGACACACCTTTCTTTCTCCCAATTCTGGAGGCCGGACCCCTGAGATCATGGTGCCATCATAGGTGGGTTCTGGTGAGAACCCCCTTCCTGGCTTGTAGATAGCCACTTTCTGACAGTCTCCTCTTGTGGCCGAGAGAAAGATCTGTGTGTCCACCTCTTTGGCAAGGGCCTTAATCCCGTTGTGAGGACACCTCTCACCTGACCTAATTGAACCCTCATTACCTCCCAAAGGCCGCACCTCCAGATGCCATCATATTGGTAAGTAGATCTTCAGTGTATGTCCATAGCACGTGTCATCTGAATATTGCTCATAAAGCTGCAAAACGCAGCTACCTCATTATGCTCCATGACTCAGAAAGTATTATATGTTTATTTTTAACAGTAAGCAGTCACTTCATTGGTTTATTTATTAACATTATTAGTAAGCTGACCAGACATCCCATTTTAAACTGGACAGAAAACAACAGTACTGTCCCCTTTCAAATGGTATGAAGGCTCAGCCTACTGACACCTTGAATTTAGCCCAGTGAGACTAGGCCAACCCATTTGAAGGACTAGGCTGTCCCATTTGAAATGAGACAGTACTGTTGTTTTCTGTCCCATTTAAAATGGTACGTCTGGTCAGCCCACTTATTAGCAATATTTTACCAATGATTTAAAGCTAAAGTTGTTTGTACAACAGTTCTTTATAAACAAGATGACAAAGCTTTCTTTGTAGAGTCAAACAAATTAGGAGGGTGCTCTAATTTAGTTTTATAACCGAGTTTTAGTTCCAGGAAAAAATAGAGACACTGTAGACAAAATAAAGAGAACAAAAATAGACGGAAAGAGATTATGCAGTTTCATATTCCCACATTACTTTGGGTAATGGTATCAAAATACCTCAAAATGCTGGGCTCACCTCGAGGACACCTTAACCGAAGAAGCAGAAAAATAGCATTTTATTTTATCTCTACCCTCAAGTATGAGATCATAGCAATACTGAATTTCCTAAAGCTCTCCAGTGCTTGGAATTGAAATACATCCCTTTTAACTACTCCCATTCAACTAACCCAGAAAGCCATTGAGAAAGCTTCCTCTCCTTACAGCCTTTCAGTGGCTGTAATGTTCTAGTTTTACCTATCTTATTACTGTCTCCCCCTAAGGCAGCGATCATGGAGGTAAGTGTTAATGATCAAAGGCTATATGCTGTGAGAGAGAAGAGGAAGAGAAGGGAGGTAAGAGAAAGGAAGACTGAGACATCTCTAATGTAAGAAAATATTCATTGTGTCAATTCCACTAAAAATACCAGCATTGTAGCAGTGGTATACAAAGAGAAAAGAGTTTTCACCATAAAGATCTACACATTTGGCAAGTGATTACACTAGGTGATTATGACATTTTTGATGATATATTCTCAGATTTAAATGGACAATGCTTGGCCCAAATGACATTAACCAAATTAATAGTAGTAAAACCGCAACATCTGAATGGATACCTAAAAGCCTTATCAACGACCACGCCATTAACCAAACCAGCTCTTCAGGCATTGTCACGCACATCCATCCACTTGCTCACTCCCAGACCTCGGGAGTCATTCTTAAGCCAGCCTCTCTTTCATCCCAATCACCACAGTTCACCATCAGCTCCTCTCTGTTCTCCCTGCCAAACACAGGGCCGACGCAATTAATTTTTCTGCTTCTTCACTCTGACCAGCCTAGGCCATCTCCTTTCGTTACAACTTGTCTAGTGAAAGTCTCACTTCTCTCCGTACATCCACTCTGTCTTCTCCTGATCCATCCTGAAACAGTAGCCAGAATAGCTCTGTAAAATAGTCTGATTTAGTCACTTTCTATGTTCACATCCCTTTAACTGCTTCCTGACAGTTTAGGGAAAAAACAATGTCGAAATGGCTAACAAAAGCCTAGAAGTTATTCATGACATGGCTCGTCTTTGCCTCTGCATCTTCTTTTCTCTCACTCTACTGCTTCTCACTGGCCTGCTCGCTTCCTCAAACATGCTAAGTGCATTCCTACATCAGCCCTTTGGCACACACCAGCCCTGGTCCCTGTTATCCGGCTAACTCCCACTTATTCTTCAAGTTTTGGCTTGAAATTTCTCTTCTCGGGGAGACCTTTCTTGAGCCTGGAGTGCAGGTTAGGGTCCCTATTATTCTCTCATAGCCTTAGGCGTGCTTGCTTCCAGGCACTTAGAACTAGCTGTAGCTATTTGTGTGGCTATTGACTTAACGCCTGTATCCACCACTCTAAGCACCGTAAGGACAGAGACAGGCTCTCCTGTTTGCTGCTGAATCTCCAAGCCCAGCACAGCATCGACACACAGTATCAGTCTTTGCTGAATTAATTCATTAGTAGAGTCCATTCACTTCTCTTTTAAGCAAGCAGCTGCATGCCTTCTCAGCTACATTTCTGTGTTAATCAATGACTATCACTTTTTGAGTACTTATTATATCACATAACTTACCTTTTCGGTAACTTACTATGTAAGGCAGTTATCTCCTCCATTTTATAAATAGGACATTGATCCTCTCAAGGTTGTGGATTAGTAAAATAGAGATCCAAACAAAGCCTTTTGGACTCTCCTAGCCCATAATCATTTTGGTTTTTTTTAAGATTTATTTTATTATTTTTGACAGAGACAGAGAGAAAGGGGGAGGGCCCAGAGCAGTCTCCATAGTTGTACATCATCAGTTTTCGACGTGGTTTCATTCCACACAGGTGGGCAGGGGCCGCATAGGGCGGAAACTGAACTGGGGGCCTCCCACATGGGAAACACAGCCCAGTTCAGCACATGGGTCCGCATGGGCCGGGGCCAGGACTTGATCCTCGGTCCCCAGCGCTGCAAAGCAAGCGCTTAGCCCGCTGAGCCACCCTGGCTTCCCTAGCCCATAATCTTAAACAATTTGGAACCCCGCACCCTTGCAAGAGGAGGTCAATTAAACTTCCTGGGGTGGGTGGTGAGAGGGATCAGGAAGCCTGTGTTTTGTTAAGAGTCGGGCTATCTATTGTTACCGTTTCACACTGATCCCAAAACATAGCTTTTCTCTGTATTTGTCCTTGCCGTTAACAATTACTCTTTTTTAAGTGATTTATTTTATTGTTTGAGAGTAAGTGAGAGAGGGAGAGAGAGAAGGAGAGGTAGAAAGAGAGAGGGACAAGAGGAAGGCCCAGAGCAGCCTCCATAGTTGTACATCATTAGTTGTGACATAGTTTCATTCCACACAGGTGGATGGGGGGCAATGGGAGGTGAGAACCTTCCCGGCTGAGCCATCCCGGTGGTTACCAGCTGTGCTGCAGTTCAGCATATGGATTCGCAAGGGCCGGGTCCAGGAATCGAACCCTGTGATTGCGAGGCAAGGGCTCAACCACTGAGCTATTCCGGCAACCCCTGCTGTTGACAATTACTCTGACCACACTGTGCTAAAGGGGGAGATGTGTTTCTGGTTTCTGTTTGATATTAAGCCTCGGACAGGCATGTATTGCAGCCTGTCTCTTCCAATTGTTTGAATTGCTTTGTTTAAAATAACACATAAGATTTCTCCTTTACTGCCCTCTACACAGGTTTCCCGGCTTGGTGTCCTCGCTGGCCAAAGACTGTGGCTGACAAAAATAGCAGTGGATATGTTGCAGTAGCCACACAGGGGAAAGGGAATAAGGATCTTTCCAAGAAAAATCAAATGCACCCCAGTTTGGCACTAATCAAAATGGAGGATGTTGTTTAACTACTGGTACGTTTTTAGAGGACCACCAACCCTCCTGCTGTAGGATTATCTCAACATGCAACCTTAGCCACTAAAAATTCTGGGAATAGCCAACTCCTGTCTTATCAATACACCTTCAAGTCTTTCTCCTCCAAAAGTGTTCCCTGGGTGACAAGTGTGTTCCCTGGGTGATAACTGATGGATTCTTTCCTGATGTCACACAGATGCTGACTTGAATCTGAAGAAAGTCTTCAGCTCCTTCTGAGACATTAAAAATGAGATGCAATCATCTCTCCTGAGGAGGACAAGTGGAACTTGACGGTAAGCAAGGAAAAGTTCCCATTCTGAGCTGAAACTTCAGGAAAATCCCAGTAAAGGTGTTTGGAGAAATACTTCCATGTTCTTGTCCATTTCGGCTGGATCTGCCATACTTGTATGTGTGGACTAGGAGCAAGAAAGAGTGAAATAATCTGCATTGTACAGAAATGTCAGTGAAGTGACAGTATTTCACCATCCTAGAGAGAAAGAACCTTAAGACAGCACATCCTGTTAAGCCAATTTATGGTAGAGAGCCTTATTTTTTTCTATTAATCTGTTTTTATGGGATACTTTAACTATGATCAATGATACTCTTCGGTATTTATTGTTTATTTATAAAAACATTTATTTTCCATATACTTTGTTCTTCCTATTAAATGCCAAGTGTTTCAAGGGGAAAAAAATAAGGCAGTTAAAAACTCTGAAGCTAGCCAAAATCATTTTTACAATACAATTATTTTCTTTTTCTGATTTCCTTTAGATGACAAAATAGCCTCATCCACAGGGGCAGGAAAAAATAATTGATGTCCACCTAACAGGACTTAATGTTTTTTTATAAGAATTATTAGGAGGCAAACAAAATCGTCTAAAGTAAAATGTTTGTTTTGGCCACTGTTCTGAGAATCCTATATTATTTTATGGAATGTTTTAGGCAGGAACGCACCTGGTACATATGTTAGCTTTCTAAATTAAGCCTTTCAGATCACAGTTGAAGTTTTAACAGTATGGTTTAGATGCCTTGGGATGGCTTCACTTTAATCATTGATGACATTAAAAATGAGATTTTGGGAGTTCAAGTGTACCAAGTTAAAATGCTCAATTTTGATTCTTACAAAATTGAGAACCTTAAAGCCACGAGTGAATATAACAGGCTCCCTGCTTGTGTTTCTAATACTCCTATCCCACTTGCATTTCAACACTATTGACTAGTCCAGTTCCTTTTTCAAAATCCTGCAATAAGTAATCACCTGCCAACTTTTCCTTTGTGTCCTCTAAATGAATATTTCAGAGGGATGAGGAGAACCAAAGGCCTTGCAACATTAGTGACAAGGGAAGGAGAATCATCAATCCACAAGTGAAAAAGAAGACCTAAAATTCTCACCCAGATTCTACTTCCTATTTCTTTGGCCATTACATTTTCAGTCCTCAGGATTTAGCTTTTCTCAGATTGTGCTGTGATGTTTATATATTTTCTGTTTGTTTTAACCTACTGCTATCCGGAATATCAATGCTAATCGAATACTTCGATTCTCCAGTTGTGAAGGCAATGACTTAGAAGCAACATTTTGATAATTCCATGTCATGAGGAGCAAATATATTTTATCCCAGTTTTCACTCTAGTGATGCTCCCTCACAAGTGACAATAGTTATCAATAGACAAGAATGACAACGGTAACCAAGGTAAGCACTTCAGGCAAGACATTCTTTAAGGTTTTTAAAGATTTTTTTTTTAAGATTTATTTTTTTTATTGATTTTTGACAGAGAGAAACAGAGACAGAGAGAAACAGAAAGAAGGGGGAGGGACATGAGCAGTCTCCATAGTTGACATTAGTTTTCCATATAATTTCACTCCACAGGCGGGCACAGGGCTGCGCAGGGCAGGAACTGGGCTGGGAGCCTCCCACATAGGTCCCAGCAAGAACTGAACTGGGGGCACAGCCCAGCTCAGCATGTGGGTCCGCATGGGCCGGGGCCGGGATTCGATCCTTGGTTCCCGGCACTGCAAAGTGAGCGCTTTACCTGCTGAGCCATCCCAGCTTTCCCTAAGGTTTTTGCCTACCACTACTAGGCACACAATTGTTAGTTAATAAAAAACTTATAAATGAATATACAGCACATATGTTATGACAGAACATGTAGTGGGGGAAGGGAGGGAGAAGTTTACACGAGACTATCAGTAACTATGGCAGCTTCTGCACCCTGAGAGAGTGGCATACATTCTCTCTGGGCTATATCAGAACACTTGAAGTGCCATTGGGCTATGGGGGAGAAATAAAAGCTAAGAAAGCAGAGGGGGGCTAACTGAGAAGAACTAAGTTACTTCTCTGCATAATTAGGTACAAGCTTGGGTATTTCCAGGAGGATGAGAAAAGTGGAATAGGTTTGCAAAGAAGTTCAGAAAGGCATGAAAACCCAGCCCTATCCAGGAAAGGCATTGAGAATGGCTCAGGGACTTCTAAGAAAATGGTAAAATCTCAATTTTAAATCATTCGCATATGAACTACAATGTAACCCATTGCCCAAACACTTCAGTAAATGACTGCAAATCACATAACATCGGGTCACTGAATCTTCTGGACAAGAAGAATCACACTATTAACCAGTTGTGAGGAGCATTGAAAAATCGCTAGACATATTTGTGATGATGAGAGAATCCACAACTACTTGAATTCAATGGTAGCAGAAACCCAGGGCCAAAAGACACTAAGACTAAGGTGACCAGATTTTAACATTGGTAAAGCGGGACACCATTGACCCGGGGGGAGGGGGTTCTTTAAAAATTTGGTCTATCTCCCGCCGTTCCCTAGCTTGTCGTGCATTCTTTCCAAAAATTGGGACTTTTATAAAATGCCACAGGACGCGGGACAAATTGTTAAAAATCGGGACTGTCCTGCCAAAAGCAGGACATCTGGTCACTCTAACTAAGACAAATGTAAGCCACTCAAGTTGTCCCATAGAAAGAAAGACAACTGAAAAGTTAGAATGTGCCCACATATATGTTACTACTAGTACAAACATTATTAATTTCTCATTTAAGAATGCTTCAGCCTTCCAGATATTGGTAACACAAGTGGTATGTAAATTATAAAAACGAGAAGTAAGCCTATACTACATAACATTTTGTTGACTCTATTTACGGTAATTGTGGACTTTCTGGTGATGGTTGAAGACTTTTTGTTTTGTTGGTTTCCTAAATCGCTTGAATTGTATAAAAATAGCTCTATGATCTCATTTAATTCTCACAACAAGTTTATATAGTAGGGATCCATATCTCCAGTTTACAGATGACAACATTTAGGTTCAAAAGCTAAATAATTTGTTCAAGAGTCATACAGCTAATAAGAGACAGTCAGGGATTGAACCCGTGACCCTCTGGCTCCAAGGCCTAGGGTTAGCCTGTCTTGTGACATGAGCACCAAAGAGGTTTGCTGTTCTGAAAAGAAGACAATGATGTTCGCCCTGAATGGATCTCTGGTCTTGAAAGGGAGTTAGTCTGTGGAGTGGAGGGCTTTGTGCAAGTCTGTCTGATGGAAAAAAAACTATGACCCCCACAGGGTTCACAGAAAAAGAAGAAAACTCCGAGTCTTTCTTATAACGTCCAGGATACGAAAAACAAGTTTGAGGAGCCGTCTGGGAGCAAGATGGGAGGCAATTTAGTCATGTGGTGAGGACCACCTTGAGGCCCGTCCCCAGGGCAGGCCTGGGTTCAGACCTGACGACGATATGCACTTTTATGTGTCTCTGTTTCCTCTCCTGAAATACAGGTGTTATAATAGAACCCACCTCACAGAGCGCTGTGAGGAGAAAATGAGGTAGTGCAAGTAAATCAGTTAGCTGGCACATTTGCTTTAAATAAAACCAGCGATGAAGGTGATAAGTGGCCTCCCCACTCTAGCTGAAAGGAACGAAAGGGCCCAGAACCCTAGTATATGGCATTTGCTTTCTTTGAACTAAAATTCTTTTTCATGTGTAGGTTCAAGAGTCTTTATAAGGGGGTAACAAAAGTTTTACCGGTATGATTTTTATCTCATGGTTTTTGGACTAAAGGCAAGAATACCAAATGAAGATAAACTGAGTCCTTCACACTATGTAGGTAATGATGGCAAAGGAGCAGGTTACTATTTGTCTTTTTTTTTTTTTAAGATTTATTTTCTTGTTTTTGATAGAGAGAGAGAGACAGACACAGACACACAGAGAAGGAGGAGGGCCCAGAGCAGTCTCTACAGTTGTACGTCATCAGTTTCCAACATGGTTTCGTTCCACGCAGGTGGGGGGGGGCCACACAGGGCGGGAACTGGGCTGGGGGCCTCCTGCATGGGAGGCACATCCTTGTGAGTCAGGGGCTGAACTGGGGCCTCCCACATAGGAAGCTCCCCCCCAGCAAGAACTGAACTAGAGGCTTCCCATATGGGAAGCCCACCCTAGTTCAGCACATGGGTCTGTACAGGATGGAGCCAGGACTTGATCCTCAGACCCCAGGGCTGCAAAGCGAGCACCTAACCTGCTGAGCCATCCTAGCTTCCCCTATTTGCCATTTCTATTATACCTTATTGGTTTACATTTTACAATGATTTAAGAAAACGAGTACTCTAAATACTGTAGTTCCCAGTGGACCAAAGATATAGGAAGAAATAGTTCTTGAGTGAGTAGCTTTGCTGCTGTGAGATCTCCTTTGCCAATCAAGGGAAATCACAGCAAAACCCAAGCTAATTAATCTCAAATAAATAAAAATACCCCTATATAGGTCATGAAGAGGATGAGAAAAATGACACCTATTTCCTATCTCACTGACAAAGGCATGCTAAAGAAACGAGCAGACACTCTGTGTCTGGCTTCTAGGTGTGTTTAGCTAATTGGAAAAACACTGAATTTTGAACAAATCCCTCTGTCCGCCAAAGGCTATATTTTGCCACCCAGGCATACATCTGCTAATATAACTCCAGTGATGCACTCAGAACCATCTCAATACCTAGCAGAAGTCACAGAACATGGGAGCAATGTAGTCTGTCTCCCTGACAGATGGGACTCCAATTTAGCCATCACATCCGCAAAAGGTTAAACCATGGTGACCTGTTAAAGGGGGAAAAAGTACTTAGGAAATAATCAATTTTCACTGCTGCGTGATACTTCTAAAAGGTTGCTACTATAATGAAATTAGGATGCCACATTGTTATTACAGTGGAAGTAAATTTATTTACTTTCTCAGTCAACACATCTACCCAGGGTGGTGAGAGCAATCAGCAGCCCCTCTTATTAGGTCACTGATTAAATACGTTGTCACCTAACTCTGAGCTAATTAAAGGAAATTGAAGCTGTTTGTGCATTAGCCGGTGTGGTCTTAGCTGTCACTGAGGTTTTTGAGCTTGCTTATTGTTTTCTCTGCCATATTTCTTAAAATCGCGTTGCTTTTTCCATTGAAATTTTACTCAGAGTTACCAAAGCCCGTTAGTTACTTTTGAGTCTTTGGGATATGGTATTGATAATAGCTATTTGCACTTCCTGCTATCTGATTGTGGAAGAAACTGCAAATAAAAAGTACTAGAGAACTCTAGAAGCCAAAAACATAAAATTAATTTATTTCTAAGTTTTTAAAAAGCTTTTTGGGTTTTGATTTGTTGTGTGTTCTTAATCTTTACAAGATGCCTCCATTTGTGATTTCAATAGACGGAAGCCTACGTATCAGGCAGCTGATCCTTGAAACCCACCCGAATCCTGAGGACTCTGTGATTCTACAATTCTGACTTCTCAACTCAGCTGTCTGAAATATCCTGGGCTGCGGTACTGCCATGGTGTACGCTTCCAATATCCAATAACCACACATTCCGGCAGTCCCAGTACCAGAGAGCTGATTTGTCTCCTTCCAGAAGCAGATGGATGTCGGTAGGTTGTTTTTCCCAAAATGCTAGTTCTGAAATATGTATCTGTTGTTTTGTTTATTCTTTATGCTGGTGAAAAAGTAATTTCAGGGCTTCAGGGATCCAAAAGAAAAAGCTCTTGGAGTATCTCAAAAGAAAAAAAGAAGAAAAAAGAAAGATATCGAACAAGCTTGTCCAACCTGCGGCCCACAGGCTGCATGCGGCCCAAGATGGCTTTGAATGTGGCCCAACACAAATGTGCAAATTTTCTTAAAACTTTATGAGGGGTTTTTTTGCAACTTTTTTTTTTTTTTTTAGCTCATCAGCTATCACTAGTGTTAGAGAATTGTATGTGTGGCCCAACACAATTCTTCTAGTGTGGCCCACGGAAGCCAAAAGGTTGGACACCCCTGTTTTACAACAGAAGTTGAACTACCTTATTGTACCAAATTCATTTCACTGCGGTTATTTTCCCAAACAAAAAAATATCAGTATTTTGTATTTATATGATGCTTTTAACTGTTCCAAAGCATTTTCACCTACGTTATCCTTTGGAATTCGGGAGCTGGGTTTTATAAATGCAAAAAACATCAGTGATCCTAGGGTGCATCTAGAAGTTCCAAGCCAAAAACGCTGTCAAAATTAAATTAAAGGAAAAGTGCCCCAAAAGAATCAAACCAGGGCTAATCAAGCAGTAGGCAGGTTATCAGGAAGAGACACAGCCTGTCTTTTAAATGGTTGTGAATTCAAAAGCTTAAGTAAAGAAATAGCAATTCGAGGCAGGACTAAATGTAGGAGATCAGCTGGAACCACTTTTAGCCAATATTGATTGATTTCGTTTTTATAACACCAGTCAACCAAGCAAACAAAAGTTTTTCAATTCCAACTGGTTATATTGACGCTAAACTCGTTGTCTGTGTCTTATCAGATCTTTAAAATTATAAACCCAGGAGGTACACAATCTGGGACTAAAATTGGGGTGGGGGAGGGAATGCTTGTGGATTTTAAAATGAAAAAAAAAAAAGGGCTACAGACACAGCATGGAATAGTATGGAGAAAATAAAATTAATACAGAGAGTGAGCAATACACCCGTTGTGTAAGGCTCCTTTTTTAAAAATTGCAAGTCTATGAATTTGAAAAGTGCCCAGGGCAAGTCAGTGGAGAAGGTTTTGCTAAGATCCAGTGCAACATTAATGTATTATAATTCTGTGAAGAACACCCTGAAAACAGGATCTATCTGCATCTCCATTTGTAGGAGCATGTAGTCATTTACGGAGTCAGTCATTAACAGAAAACTGAATCCCCCGTTTATAAAAATAAAAGAGAAGAGAAGAGGGAAGGAGGAGGAGAGGGGGAAGAAAGAAAGGAGGGAGGGAGGAAGGAAGGAAGGAAGGAAGGAAGGAAGGAAGGAAGGAAGGAAGGAAGGAAGGAAGGAAAAGAGGGAGGGAGGGAAAGGAAGCCTTCTCAAGGGCCATCAAATCCGTTCCTATACTTTGACTGGATCTAGAATCTCAGAATTTTCCATGAGCTTCCATACACTCCGGTGGCTGACCCTTGTTCGCTGCCAGCTTAATCCATCAACTGCTTTAACTGAAAGCCCTGGAGAGCTGAGGCAGCCGAAGGTATTGGCCTCTTCTAGCACAGCAGAGGAGACAGCCCCTCCATAGCTATGGAGACAAGGCCCAGGACGGCTTTTTCACTAAAAGGATTGCTAATGTAGTTATTGACTTGATGGCTCTGTCCCAGCTTAGCTTATTTCGTTACGGCTGTTTCCTCAGCCGTTTTAGGATAAAATTTCCTAGGCACCTCACTACAAAGAAAATGTCTGTCTTCCTTTCCTACGTGTTTCCAACATGTCATTAAAATTGATTTGTGTTTTTAAGGGCTCACAATGTACTAAGCACTATATAATACATGGCTCTCATCTCTTAGCAGTTTGGATGTGCCCTCCCGGTGAACACGAAGGCAGCCTCCATATTTGATCTGTAAGATGCTGATGAAAAGCTTTGCCGCTTTCATGAGTCAGCTCAGGCCACTTAGGGTTCATTGATCCTCTTAAACAGTTGCTTGATCATTTCCTTGTTCATCAAAATATGAGCAGCAACACCAAAGAACAGCTGTAGCTAAAAGCCTGGCATTTCTAAGTTGCAACTTAGACCAAACCCCTTGCTTTTTGCCACAAGGAGGTCCCAACAATGACAGTTGTCAAAAGTAGCTCGGCTGTCCAAGTCCGAATCATGCTCACTAAACAGTGTACAGAGGTGGGTTTATTCAGAGATGGCAGATTGCTTTCCTCCAAATCTGAGGAATGAAACTGTTCCTTGTAACTCTAATAACAGTATTTCTTGATGGGGGCAAAGAAACAAATAAATGGAACCTATGTGCAAACTCAGTGACTCTGAAATACACATTCTGGGGACTGAAGGGCACAGCCCCCCTGCACCTGAAGCCGAGATGGAGTGAAGGAGTTAAGGCCACGCTTCTCACCCCAGCACGTGCCGCTCTGTAATTAATGTGGTGTCAGCTCTCACTCGAAACTAGTGGCATAATTTTCAGGGGTTTACAACTCGACTGTAAAAACTCACTCTCGACAGAAAATTGGTACAAGGCCATGAAACTCGAGAACACAATTTTTGTACAGAAAATCATTTCAGCTATTTTAAGGTTATAGAAACTGTTTTTATTTTATTTATTTTATTTTATTTTATTTTATTTTATTTTATTTTATTTTATTTTATTGTTAAGTGTTCGTACTCACATCATGAATATAAATCTGCTTTCTGTATACAATTTTTAAGGAGTTCATTGAATATCAATAATCTATGATGTTTAAAGCTCTAAAATATTTATTTTTATTTCTTTCCTGACTCCTGAGCAGAAGTTTATGAGGCAAGCACGTACTAGGACGTGGCAGAATTGGAGTTGCAGGAGGCACACGAGGGACTTCGATCTCATCCCTTTTCTCCACGCAAACCATTTCCCTGATGACGTTTCCTTTGTTCCCCCTTGCTTCCTTCTGCACATTATTGGTAAGTGAAGACTAATTTCTTCCTTGGGCTTCTCAAGAATTCTTTTTTAAAATCTGCAAGACTTCCAGGGAGATGGCAACCTCTATTGTAGTTGGAAATAAAAGAGAATTCTACAACTTATTTTCAAAAAATAAACTCTCTCTAGAACAATCTGTAGTAAGAAGGGCAATGTGATTGGTACCTCAAAGCCACTTATCAAAAGAGTTGGTCTGGCCATTGTGGATGAGGAAAACAAACAAACAAAAAAACCTCCCTTCCAAAGAGAAGCAGCTAGCCCATGGCAATGGAATCAGAGGATGGAAGTATTTTTCAGGCATAGGCGTTCCAAACCTATTCTTGTAGAAGTCTCTTCAGATAAAACCCTTTTAAAGACACACATCTTTAGATGGCATTTGCTTCATATACACTGTCACTTTAAGAAGACCTTAAAAAGTATTGAGATATATTTATGAACTCAAAAATTCCTTCCTTGAAACAGCAAACATATATTATTGACAACAGAAGATAAATTAAGTCTTTAAACATGTTTCTTTCTCTATTTCTATAAAAACTGCAAAGAAACCAGGTCCTAAATCTGTTCTCTGACAAACAGTATGTACATTTTTCCATATGAAGCATAATTTTTAATTCCATTGATTTAAGTAACTCAGATAGTAAAGGATATATTATGGAAATTCCTCTGAGTAAAAGCCAACAATATTTTAACTATTTTAAAAGATGAGTGTATTAGAAGAAATGAAATAAAGTTATTTAATCAATATCTGTTGTGGATCAGACAGTGTGCTTGGCATTTTACATTTACATATTGTGCTTAAGAAGTCAAAAAACACTCGCGCTGAAACCAAGGCCTTTTCTAAGAGGTTAAAAGAGCCTAGATCACGAGGCGAGGAGAGGGATGAAAAAAAGCACCAGCTCGGAGGACAATTCCACGTTGTCACTGAAGAATGCTCTTTCTCACATTCTTTCAAATACACATCGTCTATGCCTCAAATTCATGGGCAGAAGGGATCTGAGTAGCGTGGCCTTGGAAAGTATGCAGAAACAGTTAACCCCTACACCAAATCCTACGAGCCGTAGTCTTCACAGTGATTGATACTCTCCCCATAAGTGTGAGGTCAATGAAGAAAAGTGCTCTTACACTCTGGCTGCCTTCGTAAAAGCTGAGTATCTCCAAGTGACGCAGTTCCATCTTGACAAGTATTTTTTAGCTGAGCTTCCTCTCCCAGGAGAAGAATGGAATATTCCAGGTGATCAGAATAGCTAGAGGAACTGAAGGAGTTTTGGCTTGTGTGCAGCAGGCTGGAGAAATGTTTCCAATGACCTCATTTAAAGGACTATAACTTTGTAGGGCATAGAGACGACATCACAGCCTCTAGGACGAGTAGGAGGTCTGTGATCGGAGGTGAAACAATTCAGGCTGACATCGCTCTGACTTTGAGGCCAAGACCACCAACAGAGCTCGCTTGGCAAGCTGCTCTGAGCATCCTCGCTCAGAGGACAGGCTGGACTGGGAACCAGAGTGTGCAGAAACTGCTGATTGACCTCTGGGATTTTCAGCCACATCAGCACACAGAAAGGAATACTGCCAACTTGGCCTTCTCTAAATGTACTGGGCAGGGACAGAAAAGGAGGCTCGCTTGAAAACCAAGGGAAAAGTCCTTCCCGGTCAAGCACTTTTGGACTAGCAAAAATAATTTTCTCCCGGGAGGGCCTTGAACCTCTGTTTATTTGTTGTGTGTTTTGTTTTTTAATGTGATCACAATGATTTGCCAAGTAAGACTCTGGACTTCACACTTTTCCTTCGATATTATTTTTCTAAATGGAAAGGGGGATTTCATTAAAGGCTATATTTTAAGCACTTTCTACTTTCATTTCAATCCGATAATTTAAACAAAACAGATCTGCTGTATGGGTGTGGCCTCCTTACATTCTGAATGTTCTGGTAGTCCCTGAACTTACATAATGGTTTTCCAGGTAAATTATTTGTGAGATAATGGTACATCAATAGATCAAACATACTTTCATATCTTTTAAGGTCTTTTTATTCATGAATTGATTTCAGTTTGTGATCATGTTTTATGTTTTGATGTTCAAACCATAATTAGGGCAGTTGTAGATTTGTAAATGAGCTCTTAACAGATCTTTGATGTTTCCTGAATACCAGCAAGGAGAAATTATAATTTAATTAACTGTGCCTGAAACTGTTCGGCTTACTTTGACTAAAAATGTTGCCCAAACTGCTAAACTATCTATTAACCCAATTTCCTTAAGTCTAATCCCTCCTCCCTACTTATACTCACGACATGTTAGAAGCTGAAAAGGAGAAATGTGAGGTTATGATCATGCTTCTTCCCTTTGCTCGCTGTGATCTATACATTGTCCATGGTCTACGCTCAGCATTGAACTTGTATGCATCCTCTTCCCAGCCATAGTTTACAGACCTCTACACTTTGTTGCTCTGGATCCCTGGCATTGGACTTCTCACCTCAGGTTAGGTCCCCTTTCTTGGTCTCTCTTTCTAATACTCATCAAACTTTTTTTCAGCTAGCTGTCACCTTGGAAATATGAGATCAAATATCATCACCTAACAACACTTCAGGTCTCTTGTAACTCAATTTCATTCTGGGAGCCTTCCTGAACACTTCAGATACATGAGTTCTTCCTATTATATACTTTAAAGAACTCAGTCCTTCGCAGGATTCATTGCAATTATGCCTATACAACTATTTGTGTAGTTACTTGTTTAAAGTCACTCTTTCCCACTGTACCATAAGATGCCTGAGAAAGGCGACTTTGTGTGTCTCATGTCCTACTGTGCCCTCAGCACCTACCGGAGAGGGTGGCAGATAGTTGGCCCTCATGACACACTCATTACTGCTAAGTCAATAGTTGCTGGTGATTTTATGTACTGTTCCTCTCACACAGAGCATTTGTCTTTCAAAGAAAGAGAAGAGAACACATTTATTGGGCTTCTTCATGTTCCAGTAGTCTGACAACATCAAAAGCATCACCTCATTGGTCTTCTCAATAACCCTCTGAGAAGTGAATCATATAAGTTCATTATTCAAAATCCCAGAACTACGTTAGAGTTGAAACCCAAATCTGCCTGACTCCTAAGTCGTTTTACTGTACCTCACTTCTTGTGTTTCCAAAAGGAATAATCTCAATGATAAAACATACATTTCTTTCTGACCATTCATGTTATTTTTTTTTTCAGATTTATTTTTATTGTTTTTGACAGAGAGAGAGAGAGAGATGGAAAGACAGGAGAGGGCCCAGAGCAGTCTCATAGTTACACAGCATTAGTTTTCGATTTAGTTTCACTCCACAGGTGGGCGCGGGGCTGTGCAGGGCAGGAACTGGGCCGGGGCCTCCCACATGGGAAGCTCGCCCCAGTAAGAACAAAACTGGGGGCCACACCCCAGTTCCACATATGGGCCACATGGCCGGGCCAGGATACAATCCTCGGACCCAGGGCTGCAAGACAAGTGCTCAACCCGCTAAGCCGTCCCAGCATCTCCCTGACCTTTCATATTAAAGAGGTGATCCTTTAAGTAATTTATGAGCTTTTAATTAATCTCATTGTTTACCCCCTGACTCCTAAAATCCTTTGTCTGCAGTGAATGTCATCTTACAATATAATCCAGGCACGCCTAACTGCTGCATTGAATCCTAGTTTTTAAATGCACCTAGAATAAAGTCCGAATTCCTTGCAATAGCCAACAAGGCTCTCTGTGACCGGGCCTCTGCCTACTTTTCGGGCCTCATCTCTTACCACAGTCCTTTCTGATGCCCATACCTCAGCCATGCGAGTCCTTTTCATTTCCCTACACTGCACCGAGTCATTCCTGTCTCAGGACCTGTGTGCTCATCTCTCCTTGCAAAAGTTACTATCCTGACATTCCTATGGCTGCCTCCTCTTTCCAGTCAGGTCTCAACTCAGGTTTTGCCTCCTCAGGGAAACGCCTGTGACCCCCAGGTTAAAGTGATGCACCTGCCTTGATCCCTAGCATTCCCACCATACTGCCTGGAGATATTTTCTCACCCAGATCTCTACCCAGCGAGAGCTCTTACCAGCGTGGCCTCAGCCTAATGATCATGTCCTTAGAGGAGCCATCACCAAACCCTCAAAGAAGGAGGTCTTCCACCTGCAGATTTCTTTTAAACTGTACTTTATCTTTGTTACAATGATAATTAATTATTAGTGTTAACTCTTTTCACTAACTGATATTAATATCTTCTTTATTTATTCATGTGATTTCTCAACCTTAAATAGGAAAGTAAGCGCCATAAGAATAGGGATATTGTGGGTCTGTCTTTCTATTTTTTCACTGCAGTATCACCCAGAGATAAGTAAGTGGTTCTTTTTTGTGGAATTTAGAGTGCAGAAAACATTTTAAATAGTTATTTAAAGCCATTATTATTTTAAGCAATTACTTAAGTAGTTCTATAAGTTATTTAATATAACTATATGTGTAATTATCTAAAATGATTAATTAGTTAAAATAATAATTATTTTAAATGATTAATTATTTAAAACAATAATTAGTTGAAATGATTATTTAATTATTTTAAATGATTATTCTTTAAAATAATCATTTAAAATAATTATAATTAAATAACGTTTAATTATTTAAGACTAAATAATTATTTTAAATAGTTACTTGAAATAATTAGTGTTTAATTGTTTTAAATAATTATCTTTTAGTTGTTTAAAATAATTCATATTTAAAATAATCATTATTTAATTATTTAAAATAATTACTTAATTGTTTAAAATAACTATTATATAATTATTAAAATACTTTACATAGGTAGTTTAAAGTGTGATATGTATTAAAAAGAGAAATCACAGAGAGCTGTGGGGACATGAGAATAGAGAGGGCCTATTCTAGTCTGGATCGCAGACAGATCAGCAAAGCCTTCCAATTAAGTGGTGATTAAGCTGAGGCCTGTCATGTAAGTAGGAGTTAGCCAGGTGTAGTGTGGAAAGTGGGCTGGGATGGTGAGGGAAGACTTTATATATAAACATGTGTACGAGTATATCCTGCACTCCACCCCAGAGATCCACTCACTCTCTGTCCTATTGCCCTGTTCTTTGCACAGAACTCACAACTATCTGAAAACACATTGTTTCCTTTGTTTATGGTCTGTCCTTGTAAATCATTAAAAGAAAAGTGTTGTTCGAGTGGGGTCTTTGTCAGTCCTGCTTACCATATTCAAGAGCTTAGAACAGCGGCTGTGATTTAGCAGGTGAGAGATAAATGACTTAAATGACTGTAAAGATCTTGAAACAGGAAGGTAAAATCAAGACAGAAAAGAAAAGCACTATGGCTGTGACATAAGAGGGGAAGAGATAATGGCATATGCTAATTTGATGTGGCGGGCAGGTAGGTAGGCAGAGAGCAGAACTGGTAAGCACGCTAAGGAAGTTGAACTTCAGCCAAAAGATATACATTTTAAGCAACTGTGTTAGTGATCAAATACATGATTTTAAAACTCCGCTCTAGCCAAAGAGTAGAGAATGATTGAAGAGGAGCAACACTAGAAGAAGAACAGCCAATATTGGAAAATGTTACACATGGCAAATGACGGTCTCTTGGACCAGGGTGAAGACCATGGACATAGAGAACATCCGGATTTAGAGCCTTTGAGTATTAGAACTGAAGTAATGTAGTGGGTAACTGGATGTAGCAAGTGAAGAGAGAAGACGTGTTGATTCCCAGCCTTGCGCCATAGAGGAATGATGGAGCTGTTTGCCTACACAGGAAAATGACTACAGAATGAGGAACAAGTTTAGTGCACCAGGTGAGAGTTCTGTAACCCTGAGGACTGGAGGGGACTCCAAGACTTCCTAGTGAATGAGTGTAGCAGGTGGGTGGACACACATGGCTAGAGCTCAGGTGTGTTAGGCTAAAGATAAGCACATTTAGGAGTGGCCTGCACTGTTCATTGGTTGGTTTTGTTATTGCTGTGTATTGATATGGCTCTGGAGTCACACTGTCTGAATTTGAAGCCTGGCTCCCCTCCACTTCTGTTGAGCGATCTTTGCCAAGTTGTTTAATATCTGCAAACCTCAGTTTTGTCATCTGTAAAATAAAGTGAATAAAAGAACCCACCTCACAAGACTGTATAGAAGGCAAAATAAGATAAAAGGGGTACTATGCATAAAACATAGCTTTGAGTAGAGTGAGCTCTTAATAAATGTCAACAATTTTGAGCCAATATGCTGCCAAATTCAGGGATGGATTTATTTATTTATTTATTTATTTATTCATTTTGTAAATATTTACAGGTAAAACCAACAGACTCTCACAGGTTAAATTTATAGTCTTCATTCAAATACAATCATGTAGTTCAAATCTTCAACAGTAGTGATGACCTATGTTCTTTTTCACAGGTTAATGCCTTTGTTATAGCAAGTACATACTGACACCATTTATGACACATTCTGTTCCATATGTATTCTATTCTTTAGAGCAGGGGTGTCAAACTGGAGGCCCGTGGGCTGGGAGGTAATTTTTTGTGGCCCAAGATGCTCTGAAATAAAAGGAAAATAGAAAAAAATTGTTATGAAGAAAATAGCGCTTAGGGGAGATCAAGGCAATATTCATAACAATTTTTTTCTATTTTCCTTTTATTTCAGAGCATTGTGGGCCACAAAAAAATTACCTCCCAGCCAGTTTGACACCCCTGCTTCTAAAGAACTATAAGAAGTATATTTTTGTCTTTAGTAAGTAGTTACTGGAATACGAATATGCATTACACTAGTAAGGAAGCATTAATAGGAATTAAAGCTACTTGCCCTAAATTTCTGCCATAATTATTTTTCCTGACTAATCAATGAAAAAGCATTCAAAATGTAATATTATGCTTCCCCAGAGGTACATGCTGAATCTTGCCACTGGTTCCCTTTTTACCTATAATAGAATATATATCTTGCCCCTCTCCTACATCAAAAGATACAATGGAATGGAATTGAAACACTAAGTATAAGTAGAGATAGAGATATATGTGAATACACATACACACACAGGTATTCTCATCTACATACCTATATACAAATCTACAGAGTAAATTAAAATGGAATGTGAGTTTTATACACAGGAGAGTTTATAAAAGGTAATAAATCTTCACCCTGGAAAGGACCTTAGAAGTCATGTTATCCAGTGACCTCTTCACACAGATGCAGTATCTGAAGTTGAAAGAGATGAGATGAATTGCTCAAGATCATGTAACGATATATGACAGATTCATGATAGAACTCTGGCCTCCTGAACCCCAGCCAATATTTCTTTGCTATACTGTGATGAATTGATTTACTATTGTACTTCATTTTCAAATGATTCCGACGGAATCATGAGTATGTTATTGTATTCAACTCTCATACCTCTAATAGCCACACAGATTCAAACCAAAGTTAAACTGATTACCTCTATCTCCGTTATTTAACCATATTATAACATTAAAAAATAACCTAAGGTAGACAATTAAAAGATTCATATGGCAAGTTATTGTCTACAAGAGATTTGAGAATAAGGCTGACATCTGTTACAAAAAAGGATTAATTAAGTATTACTTTAACTGATAAATTCTGGCTCTATTTCCCATGGGAACATTTGGTAAATGTACTGTTCTAATTAGGGATTTGGATCAAAATATCATTTTACTCTAATCATGAAGTCTATTAAGACTTTTATTAATACTATCAGTTTTACTAACTATGTACATCACACATATTAATATGACAAGCATGGTTTTCCTTTGGTGAGAAAACAACCTTGTCAATGGCTTTAACATTCATTGGGGCTGGTTATTGATTTGAGGCTAAACTGTTACATTACAATTTTCTTTCATCGTAGCATGCTTTCTTCATGATATGTGATTAAGCATATCACATCCTTAAAATCTTATAAGAGCCTATAAAATGAGTGACAGGAAGAGCAAGACTATGCCAAGTGCTAAGGCAGGTTTGGCCTAAATGTTGGCTTTGTATTTGGTGTTAAGGACTGGTTCTTACCAACGTGATTTTCAACAGAAAGCACATGTCATGAGCCACCTCTCCTCTACTGTCGTCTTAATTTCAGCAGAATCCAGTCACATGATTTGCCTCAGCTTCTCTTGTGCAGCATTGGGAAAGGCAGTATAGATAATAGACAGAATATAGAAATAGAATATGGAGTTCTGGGCTTAAATCCTGCTTGCTGCTGACTCCCTCTGTCACTTGAAGCTGGTTATTTAAGCCCCTAAACTCTCCCTATCTTCATTTTGTTATGTATACTATAGGATAAATTATGACGATAATACACCCATTTCTCAAGGGTTATTGTGAGAATTATAAGAGATAATTTATGGGTATGACATATGGTGTTCTTCAAAGAATCATTTATTCAGGATTTATCAAGTAACTCTCCTAGAATATATGCATAGCTATTATACATTTTTCACAAATGTACTAAGCCACTAGTAGGTGGAGGTTGGGGAGGAGGAAGGAATGGAGGAAGATAAAATGAAAATATATGTAGTGTGAAAATAGACATTAAATTCCCTGAAGATTTCTACTGATAACATGCTTATTTTTAATGAATGTTTGATTATTTAGAGAATTATTTTAATCTCATTCAGAGCAAGCAAAGAAAATTGCCTCTCTGTTTAAATTTTCATTATACTGGGTGGTAACATAAAACACCAAATCATCCTATAAAATAATAGACATGTGGAATGCTAGTTACACGAGGCCTGCTCTGTTGTAAATGCAACCTCACTGCCACAGCCACGTGCTGTCACCTCGAAGGACAGGAAGGTAACAGCACCTGGAATGGAGGTCCCTGATTGGGCTTAGGATGGGAAAGCATTATTTGCTGGAAAGATTTTCACAGACAGAAAGGATGGAACCGGGAAGTAAAATGTGTATGTTTGTTAGGGTAATGAGATAGCTCATCTTTTTAAAAAGTCTATTGAATGTACATCTTAAGGTAGAGTAAATTGTAAACAGCGAAATATTATCCAAAAATTGTTTACAAAATTGTTATTTTATGTGTGTGCTCTAATCTAAGATATTCCTATTTAGACTCATATTTTTAAATGTCTTAAGGCAAGTTTGGAACATCTTTCAGCCAGTAGGTCAAGAAAATTTCCATGATATCGAATGAAAAGTAAGTTTCTAGAAGTAGCAAACCTTACTTGTATGACCTTTACTTTTGTAAATGTGTTACAAGTGAAGACAGTGGTCCCAAAGCCATTGTCCACTTGCACTCTGTGTTTGTGGTTGTTAACAGTCCCTATGCGCTCATCTCAGTAGTGAGTTAAATCTTTGCATGAGGACCAACTCAGACTACAAATTTTTAAATATGTTTATAAGACCCATTTTTAGAATTCAATATGAAAATAACTTCTATAAAGATTCAGGAAAACATTTATTCTTACAACTTAGAAAAACGCCAATGAGAAAAATTGGCACTGCATTTTAGCTACTAAAATGTTCATATTTGGACATATTTCAGAAGTAGCAACAAAGACACAGGCACTAGCCTTCACATTGAATATGCATCACGGGGCACATCTCAATGGTAATTAGGCCACATAACAGCTTTCTGCTACAAATAAAAAGTCTACATCAATCTAATATCAAAGTCCCAAGTTCAAGGAGCTATAATCACTCCCTTGTAAGCTGCCATTGTTGGCCTCTCTCACTCTCTCTCTCTGCTCTAGCAAAACTCGAAACTAGATCTAAACCCAGTTTTCTGCTTCTAGACTATATCCTTCATGCTGAGCATCAATGAAGAGATTTGTACAACTGAGTAAATTTATATTACTCCATACATATGATTATTAACCTCTTCTAACAAAGAGTACGTCTGCTTCTATTCTGAATCCTAGACCTTCTTGCCTTTTCAAGGAATTTACTTATTTGAATATTCTCTCTCCCTTCATCTTAAACCTCTTCTCATTTGGATTATTCTTATTAACATAGAAGCATATTGTAGTATTTCTGATCTTTAAAAAACAGCAATAAAATGAAAGCATCTTATCTTCCAACAGTTACTGCTCTACATTTCTCTTTGTGTTTGTATCCAAGGTTTAGAGAATTTTCTTCTTGCCCTGGCTTTACTTTGGTACTTCTTGTTTATATTTCAACTTACTTGAATCTGTCATCTGTCTGAAAGATTTCACCTAACTCACTCTTGCTCAAGTTGACACTGACCTCCATAATGGACTATGAAGCATTTGACCAAATTGGCCACTATTTCTCAAAACACTGCTGCATTGACTCTTTGACATCACATTTCCTCCTACTTCTTTGGTAATTCTCTCAACCTCCTTTGCTAACTACTCTTCTTACCAACCTCTCAACGTTCAAGTCCCTTGGCTCCAGACTTAGAACCTCTTTTCTTCGGCTCTCTCCCTAAGGCTCTCATCCCTTCCCATGATTTTAGATACTGTCGGCGCTAATGATGTCTAAATTAATATCTCTAGCCCCAACCCCCAGAATGGCAGATTCATATCCAACTAACTACATCAGGTCCTCAAATAACATCATTTTATTCAACATTGTTTCATTATAATGTTGATGAGATGTCTAAGAAACTTAACTCTTGTTTATACTAATTAGCCTATGGTAAGTTGCTTTTACTATACCGTGTTTCACTTAAAGTGGCAGAATCCATAGAAGACATTAAGAGGAGGACCTGCGGTACCTGACTCAGTGGTTCACATTCCTCAGGGTCATTGAAAATCAACTGCCCCATATGGAACCCTTATGTTTCTCTTCACTGTCCCATTCAGTGGTTTTCCATTTCACTTAGAATAAAATTCTATCTCTTTGACATGGTTCCCAAGGTTCTGCATGATTTGGCTTTTGTCCAGATCTTCAGACTCATCTCATGTTTTTACATTGCAACCTCATTGAACCAATTTTAGTTCCTAGAAAATATCAGCCTCTTTTCTGCCTCAGATTGTGCATGTTATTTCTTCTATCTAGAAAGATCCTTCATTTCCACCCGTCCATCAGTTGTCAGTCTTCACTTGACTAAAATCAAATCATCTAGAGTTCAGTTCAAATGTTATACTCACAACTCTCCAAATCACATTAGTTCTTACTCCCCAGCTGCTATTCTCTCTCATAGAATCCAGTTAATTTATTTCACTGAAGCCATCACAATGTTTAATTCTATGATCATATGTGTCCTTATGTCCAACTCTTCTAGTATATGGTAAACTCCAAGAAGCAGGGGAATGCTGTGTTTTATTGACTACTGTAACACGCTGTGTGGTCCTTAGTCAGGATTCGATATGTATGAGTTCCCGGACTAAAGGAATAAAAGTTTATTACTAGCTACTTAAACAGAATAAGCTATTTAATCTTGGTAGTGATTCTATGTATAATATTTTCCATGTGTATTATAAATATAAAACAGTTAGTATTTGTGTCTCATACAATATCTGAATTTATATAAGGTTTGTGGCATGGCACAGTTATGTAGAAAGTTCTCCAATTCACAAAAGTTGCCATTTTGTATTATTGCATTTGAACTCCCAAACATCACTTTCATTATCAGATAATGCAACTGAGGCTCAGATAAATAAGAGACTTGTTAAAATTCATGTTTCTAGTAAGACGGCAGATCTTTAGATTCTCATGTCAAATACACTTTATATAATGTAGCTCCAAGATTACATTTTAAACCTTTGGAGAAATATAGCAGAAGCACAACTTTGATTTGCCATTTATTCCCTTGAAAGACAATTACAAGAAACATTAACTTTGATGTAATTACAGTGGTACCTTGGTACTCATCACTAGTTGATTCTAGGAGGTGTGAAGAGTACCAAAAATGATGAATACTAAATAAAATTTTCCCATGAGGAATAATGCAGTGGTACCTGGGTACTCCTTTGTTAATTGGTTCTGGGACACAATTTTTAAGTCAATATACATCAAGTACCAAATTCGATGAGCTTCAAAGCAGTGCAGTACTAATGTAATGACTTATTTTGTTTTCAAAATTTGTTTCTTGGAATGCCCCTTATATGTCTTGGAACACCTTTCATAAGTTTTATATAATGTATTTTATAAGTATAACCTTACAACTTTTTTTCTTTTCTTTTTTTGTTTTGCAAGATTGCTTCACCATTAGCAGCAGACAGGGCCGAGAACATACACTTATAAGATGGCAACATGTACAAGCATGAGTGACTGATGAAATTGTGATCATTTCTTTCCATTGTGCCTTGTCCTTCTTCCTTCACACTGGATAACTGTCCAGAATAGTTGATCTCAAACATCCCCAATTCTCAGATTCTAAAACTATTCAATGACTCCTGACAACGAACACATTACAGGGAGACACAGAAGTAAACATTAGATAACTTATCATCCTTCCTGAAACGAAGGACAAGATAATACCCTTGATTATATATTTATTCCACTTTCAGGGTAAACTCTAGAAAAATTTACCCAGGGAGACTACATACGGTATTAGTCTATTTTGGAGGTTTGAAGATTGAATTAGGCACCATTTGAATGATTCTATATCACATCAGCCACTTAGGGCCTTGAAATAATGCTAAGGTTTTGATGCTAGAGATTGAACCATTAAGCTGTCGCCACTGGCGTCAAGTATTATGATACTCTGAGGCTGGTAGGAGCCTCTGTAGTGCTTGGAGCTTAGTGACTATGGAAAACTGAAAAAGTCAGATTAAGCTACTACCCCAAAAAGAAAATTAACATATGCACCTAACTAGCTTAGGGCTCTTTATTATTATTCCTACAATTACAATTTGTGTCTATGGAAAATATGGCCATTATCTCTAAATTACTATTTCTGAAAAGTAAGTTATCAATGTTAAGGTTGTGAAAGAAGGAAGGGAAATTCATAAAATGTACAGAAATTACAGTTAAATCTAACATGGGCATATCAGTACATAAGTAGGAACACATTTTCAAGTTCTTGATACGCTTGGCCTCTATCCCATACCACTAATTACTTCTCAGCTCAAATGGGCAAAATCATTAGTGATTTGCTTGGCAATAGGTAAAAAAAGATATGTTTCTTTTTCTCTTTCCCTGTGGAAAATTATCTGCATTGTACCGCAATGCTGAGCAAGTTATTCTTAGCAGCATGTCTCCTCAGACATTTTATGGCAGCTTGGGGAATATTAAGTGTATGATTAATAAATAACTACAACTACATGTCCAAGCTTCAACTTGTATTCAAAAGTAGTTTTGACTGTATGAGGTATTTGAGAGGAGTTCTGAAAACAATAACTTTATACATTTTAATCTAGATGCATTCCGATGTTAAAATACAAATATTTACTTACGCCACACGTAGTTTACATGCAGAATTATTTTAACTGTTTTCATTATACAACAAACTCCAGGGAGAAATGCAGTAAGAATTTAGCAGCAGGAAAACATAGTAAACAACAATTTAGGAGAGAAGATAAAAAGCATCATAAACACAGAAAATCTGAAATCAGAGAAAGAATTTTTAATTAGGTGGAATATAATTACTCAGCTGGAATTTGTGTATGTTACCAGAATCGGGGCATTTTGTTATTGTTCTGGAAAGTGCTTTCAGGTATTTCGTTAACAAACCAAGCAGAAAATCCCATTTCATTCTTATCCACTGCCTCTCTCTCTCTGTCTACCTAAGAGTATAAAGAAATATGAGCTTAGTTTATCTACCATGTGCAGTGATATGATATTGGGATGAGTTCATTATTTGCAGCCTTGGTATAAGTCATGGTGACTGTGAGTCCTGAATTTTCTGGGAAAATCGCAAATTCCTACTTGATCAATTCTACGTTATCTCTAGTTTCCAAAGTTATGGTCATGGTGACTATGAAACAAAAACTGTGGCTGGATAAGAATACTTCTAGTTTCAGCTCTACCACTCCATGTGTGCCCAAGATGCTCGGCATGGCATCACAGGTTAAAGCACAGGCTAGTAGCAGTGTGCTTGGATTCGAATCCCAGCTCTGTGGAACCCTGGGCAAACTAGTTCGTTACTCTGCGACTCAGCTTTTCTGTTCATAAAATAGGCTTGATGATAATTTCTCACGGAGTTGCTTTGCGAGGCTTTGATGCGTTGATAAACAGAAAGCACCTAAAATTGCACAGAATAGCAATATGAGCTAGGTCTGGGTTAAATAAACACAGTAGAAATGGCAGCCTAAGAGCTCAAATTGGTTAGCAGTTCACTTAGGCAGCTGCTAGTCCCCTTTTGTACGCCAACTCCTAACACGCTAAGAGGTGGGTTTTCTTGTTAACTACGAGACAACAGATTAGAGAGGCTAAGAAACTCGCTTACAGTCTCATCTAGTAAGTAACAGTCAATATTTAAATCCTTATATGTCTGATTTCCAATCTGTGCTCTCTAAACTCTGCTTCCCCGGGGTCTCCTGAGATTTTGCAAGCTAATTATTACTCTATTGTAATACGTGTTGGTCCCAAGTTCATTGTCTGCAAAAATATAAACATGATTGTTGGACACACAGTGACAGGAAACTAATGCTGGTTTACTTTCCCACAATAAAGAGTAGCTATTAAAGAACAAGATTCTATAGTGAGATTGCCCGTGTTCATAATATCAATTCTGCCACTAGCTGGGTGACCTTGGCCTTCACAACTCTGTGACTCCGATTCTTCTTCTATAAATAGAGACACTAATGCATAATTCAAGGTTTATTTAAATATTAAATTAATTTAAAAAATCAAACATTAAAATAGTGCCTGATACATAGGAAGTATTGTAGAAATGCTTCTAGTTAGTATTATTATCATTACTACTGTTACTACGACTTGGGAGGGCTGGGGTAGGTTGGAGAAGAGACATTTAATGGTACTACACAGATATAATCATGGCCCTACAGACATGGGTAAATGCGATTCCAGCTTTTATTCAAACAGAAAATCAGTCTTCCTGTCAAAGGAGATTTCATCTTTCTTCCTCAAAAACCATCACTTTGGTGTGTAGGACACTGGTCCCCAAAGAAGAGACACTTAACATGCTCAGTTTAGAGATACAGAGAGTTGGAAGTTACACAGGCCCAACTAACAATAAATAAGAAGGTTGAGAAGAGGCAAAGCCTTCCATAGAAACTACCTGTTAGGGTCCGTATCTAATAACTAATCTTTGAGCACACATAAACAAAAAGACCCGGATGAATGAGGACGCTATCATGTAGCGAAGGGGGTGAGGTCTGGAACCGAAGCGTCCACTTGGCAACACTTGTGCAAAGCAATTAATGAGCAAAGAGGAAAAGGAAACTGGCTTCGGGAATCTTGTGTAGTCTTCAAAGTTTGTTGTATTATGTAAACAATATATATAGCTCTTAGCACACAAATAGCTAGTTGTATTTTCCTACTCATAGAATCCTAAATAAAAACATCTTGGATCTAGATCTGGTCGAGATGGCAGAACCAATAAACACCGCGATTACCTTCTCTCACAATCACATCAAAATTGCAACTAAACTACAGAACAATCATCGTTGAGAATCACCTGAAATCTAACTGAACCGAAGCCCTACAACTACGAACATACAGAAGAAGCCACTTTGAGACTGATAGGAGGAGTAGAGATATGAAACCGGCTGTCCCCACACCCAGAGATGACCATTAGAAATCAAGAGGGATATCTTGACTGTGGAGGTCCTGGCCCTGCTGAGAAGTGAGGGGTCCCAGCCCCACACCAGCCTCCCCAGCCTAAGGTTTCAGTGCTGGGGAGAGAAGTTCCCGTAATTTCTGGCTGTGAAACTAGCCAGATCGTGGCCGAGTGAGACAGAGGGCAGTTGCCCCTTAAAGGGCCCGTGCATGAACTTGCTGCTGACGGACTCACCCACTCTGAGCTCCAGTGTCGGGGGCAGCAGCTCCAAAGGCATCAGGGGCAAAGGAGGAAGAATTTGATTGTCTGGCTTCAGGACAAAGGTTGGAGGCAGCTTTCTCCCAGACAGAGGGGCAGGCGGAAGCCTTCGTTTCTTTGTTGAGCCTTTCCCACTCCCAGCATGCAGACGCCGGTGGCCACCACGTCTGAGTCTCCACCAACCTGGCTAACGCCACTTGCTGGACCCACCCGAGTGCTCCCTGTGACCCCACCCCACCCAACTTTGGGGCCTTCTAGTGGCTTTTCTGTATCAACAGCCTGTCTTGGCTCATGCTGCCAACTTTCCTAAAATCTCTCAAAGGTTCACAAAACTCCAAGAAGCAACATCTGACTTCAGCACGGCCCATACCTCTCGCTGAGCAGCCCTAAGCCTGGCCCCCACAGCGGCTGGCCTCGGGTTGTCGCTTGACCTCTTAAAGTGCCTCCAAGCCAAGCACAGGTGATGGCTGTTTGTTGATCACTTTGTGGCTCAAGCTAGGTGGCCTTGGGCAGGGCACCTGGTGTGGCTCAACTTGACCTGGAGCTGGCACAGCCGGTGCCCAACTTTGGACCCAGCCAGAGCATCACCAGCTGCCTCCACGGATGACACACCTAAAGGGCACATGGGGCAGGTACCGGAACCCTGCTCCGTAGGGTCAGCCCCTGAACTATGGCTCTTTTATTAGAGTCATGGCCAGTCCTCATAATCAATCAGCCTGAGAGACAATCCCTCCCACTGATATCCAAACAGCCACGAAAGCTGAACTACAACAGGAGGGCACAACAACCCATACAAGGGACACACCTGGAAAATCCACATCAGGTGACCAGGAAGACTGAGCCACTGAGCCCCACAGCATACCTATGACATAGGGCCACTTCAGATGAAAACACACACAGACTGAAAGTTCAGGAATGAGAAAACGATATTTCATAAAAATGAAAACGAACAGAATAAAAGTGGGGGTAGCAATACTTATAGCAGACAAAATAGACTTTAAAACAAAGGCTTTATCACAAGAGACAAAGAAGGACCTAGTCATTTCTGGGTATTTTTCTGAAGAAAACCCAAAACTGCTGCTTCAAAGGGATATTCACAAATGTTCATTGTAGCATTATGTACAATGGCCAAGATGCAGAGGCAGCCAAGGTGTCTGTTAATGGATGAGTGGAAGAAGAGGAGGGGGTACGTATATACAATGAAATATTGCTCAGCCAAGGAAGGGAATGGGTTCTTGCCATCCGCGGTGACACACGAATAGATGGACCTAGAGAGTACTGGGCTGAGTGAAGTATGGCAGCCAGAGAAAGGCAGATGTCATGTGATTTCGTTTATATGTGGAATCTAAAGAACAAGATAAACAAACAAAACAAAACAAACTCATAAATACGGAGAACATTTTGGTGGTTGCATACAGGAGAGGGTTTGGGGGGTGGTTGAAAAATGGGAAGAGATTAAGAAGTCTACATTGGTAGTTACAAAATAGTCATGGGGATATAAAATAAGTCATAGGGAATATAGTCAATAATATAATAATAACTACATATAATGCTGGGTAGGTATTAGACTCGTCAAGAGCATCATTTCTTAAATTACATAAAGATTTAACCACTAGGCGGTACATTTAAAATTCATATAAAATAATATTGAATATAAAATTAACATAAAATAATATTGAATATAAAATTAATATAAAATCTTTAAAAAGAGTGAAAAAGTGAAGGGGAATAAGAGGTTAAAATTCCCAGTTATAAAAACAATGTCATGGGGATATATGATGTACAGCATAAGGAATATAATATAATATTGTACATTAGCCTTATTTTAATAAAAATTTTAGAAAGAAAGGAAGAAAGGGAGGGAGGATGGAAGGAAGGAAGGAAGGAAGGAAGGAAGGAAGGAAGGAAGGAGGGAAGGAAGGAAGAAAGAAAGAAAGAATCCTGAACCCACTCAACTATTACATTGGAGATTCTGGTGCTCAAAGTATACAAAATAAGTAGCACTTGAAATATTCTCTCTTAATAAGGCTTATTTCTGAGTGGACTCTTCTTAGATTTGCCTCGGTAGGGTTTCAGTTTTCCATTTGCTTTTGATCTTTGTTTTCAGCAGAGGGAAAAACTTGGATAGATTTATTGGGAGGCCCAGTGAATGGGTCACTAAGAGGATTATAGATTTTAATAGACTCTTCTCTTTCCTTCCCATCGTAGCTCTTTCCTAAAACCTTAACTTTGAAGGATTTAAAATAGAACTTTAAATATTGTAGAGCTGAATCATCAAAGGGTTTTAAACCTGCCACTGGATAAAGGCCTGAAAGGAAGCCCCATCTGATCTAAGGCCACGAATCCTCAGTGGTGAGGATGGGTCTCCCTGGAGCAGAACAGAGAACAGAAAAGGCAATGCATAATTGAACCGAAATAGGCTACTCTGACATACATGGAAATCAAAGTTTTACATGACAAATTAAATGAAGAGTCAAGAAAGCAAAGGTTAACTTTCTTCCTTGGCCACTGTTGCTGATCTAGGGCAAAGGCTCTCAGATGCTAGAAGTGCTGGTCCATAATGATGTTTTTTATGATCCCCTAGAAAGTGAGGACAGAGTGGTCAGTTTTTTCATTAAGTATAACTGATTTAAATGATTAGTCTTTATTCTGGGATTGTGTTCTACCTACATTTTTGTATTAAAATATCCGTTCTCTAGAAGAGATGATAATAACATACAGTAGTTTACTTTTTCATGTCAATGCCCTACTAATCAAAATTAAAAGTCAACAACAGTACATTCCCCTCCATTCAAAAGTGAAAGTACTGGGAAGCCGGGATGGCTCAGTGGGTTAAGCGCTCACTTTGCAGCTCCAGGGACCCAGGATCGAATCCCAGCCCCGGCCCGTGCAGACCCATATGCTGAACTGGGGAGTTCCCCCAGTTCGGTTCTCTCTCTGTCTCTGTATCTCTCTCTCTGTGTCAAAAACAATTTAAAAAAAAGTGAAAGTACTGATCCATGAAAAGCAGAAATCTGAGACTCAACAATCAAAGTCAGGTCTCTTTCTGAGGGTAGTTTAGAATTACCTTGCGGGGAAGCCATGATGGCTCTGTGGGTAGAGCACTCGCCTTGTGGTCTGAAGATTTTATCCTGGCCCTGGCCTCTATGGGCCCATATGCTAAACTGGGGTGTACCCCCAATTCAGTTCTCACTGGTTGAGCTTCCCATGTGGGAGGGCCCCAGCCAGTTCTTGCTCTGCGTAGACCCACGCCCACCTGTGGAATGAATTTTGTAGAAAACAAATGACTTCCAACTATGGAGACTGCTCTGGGCCTTCCCCTTTCTCTCTGTCTCTCTGTGTCTCTGTCAAAACCAATTTTAAAAAATAACCTTGGAAACATTTTCAAAACAGACAGTGCCTTCTTCTCTATTGTGACTTCTCTGGAGGAAAGTAGAGAAGGGGAAGGGGAGATGTGTATATTTATATAAGATTCTGATAGAGACCCTTATTAGCATCCAAAGTTCTCAGGGGAGAATAGTCAGCTATCAGCCTTGGAACACCCCTATCTTCTTTATTTTTGTATTTTTCTTGAATTTGTTCACCTCTGTGGACAGGTGAATAATAGTTTACAATGAATTTTCCTAAATAAGTAGAATAATATTTCAGGAAACAAGTTTCTGTGCTTCACATAAAAAAAATCTTTGAAGGAGAAGCGAATGACAATTCTTTTCATGAAAAAGTAATAATATCAAGACTCTAGGGATACATTTAATATATTCTGGAATTTGGTGGCAAGTTAAATAAAGTCCTTGAGCTAATTTTAATGGGGAAAGTTTCTACAAACTAACTGAATAAGTAGATATACTCTATAAATATTAATATATACTGGGGGTGCCAAAAACGTATACACATTTTAAGAGATGTTATCTATGTACTATTTTTCTAAGTTGAATTGAATTACAGCAGCAAAATGTAGTATAATGTTTTCTTAAAAGATGGCATGAATCAAATGAATGCTAACCAAACCATGTGACAGGCAGGACCATCAAAATGTCAGAAGCACGATTGTCATTCGAGGAGTGCAAGATTATTTTGAAGTAGCATTTGAAAGTTGAGAACATTGTGAAAGTACAAGAACTATGGAGGCATGGGTATGCAACAGAACCTCCAACATGCCTAACAATTACACTCATTGGTGATAAGTTTGAGACACATGGTAAATTGAAACAGCATGCTCAGCGATACAAGTGGGCACTTTGGTTAGCGTTGCTCAAGCAGTAGTTCGCCATAATCAGAAACGTCTGGATGCTGATGGTCACCACTTTGAACACCGCTTGTAATTGCAGGAGTCAAATATGACTTGTATTATCTTTCATTGTCAGTATAAATAGAACATTACAATTTTAATACAGTTTTTCCTTTCTTAAAATGTGTACACATATTTTTGGTACCTTCTTTATTTACATGTATTTCTTGAGCTATAAGAAGCTATAGAGAGAAATGCTAAACCAAATATTCAAACTGTGTAAAATGGGTGAAAGTGTAAAAGTAAATCTAGATTATTTTTATACAAAGGCAAAATACAATGTTTAAGATACTAAGTTCCTCTCTGTCCTTAAGAATATCAATCTAGTATAAACATTTGTTCCAATTCAGCTAATTTCTTCACTGATATGTGTGTGTGTGTGTGTGTGTGTGTGTGTGTGTGTGTGTATTTGACTTCTGCAGCAACCAGTTTCCATGAAAGGCTTTGTTTCCTTCCAATATTATTGCAACTAACACTATACCCTCTTTCTTCCCTCACTCACCCTAATGCCAGCATAAAATGTGTCTCAACTCTTCCTAAGCAAATTCCACCTATTCTCTAATGCCTATTTTGTTTATAAGAACACTGAATATTTAGCACGTGCTGAGCATTTCCTAGGCCCCCGAAGGCCATGAAGGCCAAGTATAGGTGTTAAGCAAACTTGTATTTTCGATGGCATGGAGCACATCTTGAATAGAAACAGGGAGATTTGTTAGGAGGCTACTGTAACTAAGTCACAGGGGTGGCGAACCTTTTGGCAATTGAGTGCCAAAGTTTATGAAATAAGAGTATACTCGCTTGACTCACGTGCCAACCCATCGAGTGAGATAGAGGTATCGATTATTTTTATGTCTATAAGCATAAACAATAATTTTTTAAATGGTATTCACAGCTCTGCGTGCCGAAATAATTGCTCTGCGTGCCACTTTGGGCACACGTGCCAAAGGTTCACCACCCCCGATCTAGGACAACGATTGTGAAAGTATAGTCTCCAAATCAGCAGAATCCGAACCACATGGCAACTTGTTAGAAATGCGCATTATCATGCCCCATTCTAGACCAAGTGAGTCACAAATCCAGGCTCCCTCGCAGCAATCTGCTTTGTAGCAGCCTTCCAGGTCTGTGAACCCCTGACTTAAGGAGGACAGTGGTGGGAGACAAGATCAGTGGCAGTGGGTTTGGAGAGCAGAAAACACATTTTCCAGATGTCACTGAACTGAAAGACATGACAGCAGGTTAGATGACAGAAATACGTGAGATAAAGTTTTGAGGCTTATGATTTGTGTGACTGATGCCTAGTAGAACTTAGAGGTAGAGAAATGTAAGAACCTAGGTGTAGGGTGGTTAGTGTAGAAAATAAATGCTTATTTCATATTGGGATATGTCGAATCTGAAATACTGGACATTCAAATAGAGACATCCAGAATGGTAGTTTAATTGAGATCTAAACATAGGAAAAAAGATGAAAATAAAAGTGATATTGGCAGTGATTAAAGTTGAAAAATTTTAATTTAAAACAAAAAACAAGAAAGCAGAGGAGTCTCCCAAAAAGAGTACAAGAAGAAGTGAAGAAAATTAAAGACAGAACCAAGCAAAGCAGAAGCGTGATTGTGGTATTTTAGAAATTCAGCAAGGCAAGAGTTTTCAAAAGGAGGAATTAATCAATAGTGTCAAATGTCACAAAGAGATTAAGGTAAGGAGAGAAATATATCCATTACATTTAGGAATGAAGAGAGTTCTGACTTTGCTAAGAGAAATTTCAATAGTGAAGAAATGAGATTATAGTAGGAAAACAATGAATAAAATAGGATTTCTGGAAAGTCCCCACATGTAAAAAGCTTAGAATTCATCACTTTATCTTTACAACAAGAAAAAGTAAGCTAAAAGTGATTTTTCTTGGATCCATTAGAAAACTGAGGTTTTAGGGCAAACCATCACCCCAAAATCTGGAGAGAAGGGTCATCCAGGAAGAGGCCAAGTATGTTTTCCTGAAGTAGATGCCGTTGGAGCCATAAACTGATAGAAGCACAAAGTGTGATTTTGACAAATTTCTGGAGGATAAGTATAGACTAGCGTGAGTTTGAGAAACTCCTGGGAACCTCCATAATCTCATGGGTGCTTCTTCCAGGTGATGGTCCAATAAAGATCCCTCCCTGAACTGATCAGGAAGAGTATTTTGATCACTTTCTCTTTGCCCCATTGGTGAGGAAGGGATTCTACTCAAGGGTGATCAGGTTGACCAAACACACAACAGCCAACACTAGACACATAAGCAGGCTATCCATTTATTAGTCACCTACACTCACAGCTGAGAAAGGAAGCTACCACGTGCAATACAGAAATACATGAGAGTTTCACTTAGGAACAGAGTGAACAATCAAGGATGAGAGTCAGGCTTTGTAGTGAAGCGCACCATTTCAGGACGCAAGTCGCTTTGGTGATGGGGAGTCACAGACACAAGTAGTGAAACCAGTAGCCAGAGAGACTTTAAGAGACTCTCACGATAGACAGGAAGCTGCAGTTTCCCTTATAAAAATCTCTGATTCATGATAAAGTCTAGGGCTAGGAGACTAAATAAAATATTTGATCTCACAAGATTATAATATAAACTATCATGTTTTTTTAGTACCAGAAACTAGCCAACTGCTCCATCCAAAAAATAATTAATATTTACTGAGGAAAAGTGAATTCTTTGTAAAGATCTTGGAGAGGACTGATGCTAATAACACCGATTAAATTTTAGCTATTCACTACTTGCCAAGCACTGTTATAAATGCTATACATTTGCTACCTACAATAATTGAATCCTCACAGCAATCATTGTGGTATACTGTCCCTATTTTATAGAAGCAAACACTGGACAGAGATTAAGAAATCCATACAACTAATAAATGAAAAGGCCAGAATTTTAATACGAATTGTATGATCACAGATCATAACTCTATTCATTACAGGTATACTAGCCCTTTCATATATATCTGTTACTGAAGTCATTTATTTTTCCATTGATGTATTTATTCTAATACGAGGGAAGTAAAAAAAAAAGAGAGAGAAGGAAAAATTTTCTAAGCGTTTGGATCACCGTCAGTAGCTCCTTTGACAACCTTCATTAATCTTTCAGAATCTTCCTCCTGGTTATAGGAGTTTTCAATTAACTAACATGAATATAGAGAAGTGTCTTGACTAAATGAACTTTATTTATACCTGTAGTGTTACAATGCAGTGTAGCAAAATGATCTTTAGCATCGATCAAATCTAACCCCACAAGATAAAATATTTCATCTACTAGGAGTAACAAAAGTAACTTTTCCAAACAAAAGTTATTAATTTCCTTTATTTTTAAACAGACAAACAAATTAAACTGATAATTATCTACCCAACATTCTATTTTAAAGAAACAATCAAAATTATGAGCAAACAATGATGTAAACCATTATTTATAGTAGTAAAAATTCAAAATTGTCTAAATGCCCCCATAGAAGGTTAACACTTAAATAGAGAATTGTGGATCTATAAACAGATTTTCATCTATCTATTGAAAATCATATTTTGAAAAAACAGTTAATGCCACAAAAAATTCTCATATATAATATTGGGGGGAAAGGATCCCAATATATGAGTATGCAAAAATGAATTAGGAGCATATATTCTAAAATATCACCAATAATTATCTCTTGGTGGTATGATTATAGGTGATTTTAATACTATTTTTTGTGCTTCTGTTTTTCAAATAACCTATAATATGCATATTGTGACTTTTCTAATAAAAAATCTATATTAAAATAGAATTTCATGACTGCTTTTAAATAATAAGATGATATTTACACTTTATATGTTGTTCTAAAAATAATTAGTATATGTATGAAACGTAATATGCAAACATATCTTGACATGCTATTTCATATAATTGTTAAAAGAAACCTGCCAAGACAAAATAACATATATTGGACTTACCCACCTGCCTGAAGCATCTAAAAAAAAAACTGAATAAAAAACATGAAATAATGGTTTTCAGTACACTGGACATCAGGCAATGTAGGACATTCATTCCCAAAGGATAGGACTCAAGTGAGATGATCATTAACGTTTTCTCAACTTACTGCCTTGAGAAGATTACAAGGTGTGACATAGGTGGGTGGTGGGAAGGAGTTTAGGCAGAAGACAATGGTTCCCTGAGATGAAAATACACATTTATGAGCCCAAGGCACCAAAAAAGCTAACGTTCATAGAACACTGTGAAGTGAGCTACAAACTACCGGAACCCTAAGGGTCCACAGTGTATGAAGAAAATACCCGAGACCTAAGAAAGAACCACCTTGAAGGATTAGAAGCTCACACATGACTGTCATAATACCTTCTCCCACAAGCCAAACTGGAAAGCGTGATTTACAGGACATGGATGGAGTCCTCATAGGATTTTTCCTCGGTCGCAGAGGAAAATTAACCCTAGACTAAATGCTGCTATGTCCATGCAGCAAATCTTCAAAGCAAAACCAAAAGGATGGAACTGTTGCAAGTAATTTTATCACACTCTAGAACACACCTCAAGAATATTTATAGCAATACAAAAATATTCAGCATGCAATGCAGTCAAATCTACAATGTCTGGAATCACATTTTTTTGAATAATAATAATAATCCTGCAAAAAAGCCAGCCAACAGAATTTATAATAAGGGGGGAAATTAATCAAACAAAACTGACCCTGAACTGAGACACACATTAGAATTAGCAGACAGTGATATTAACACAGTTATAGTAACTGTATTCCACTTGTTCACAAAGTTAAATAGGGAAATAGGAAATATAGAAAAGACTCAAAGTGAACTTCTAGCAATGAAAATGACAGTGTTGAGAAGAAAAATACACTGGACGGGATCATTGGCAGACGAAAACATGAAGACATAGCAGCAAAACTATCCAAAATGAAACACACAGAGATCTAAAGAACTAAAAATTAAACACAGTGGTAGACAGCTGGGGGAAAAATTCACCTGGCCTAATATATATATATATATATATATATATATATATATATATATTAGTAATCCCAGGAGATGCAGTCCCGGAGTCTGAGGATCGAATCCCAGCCCCAGCCTGGCAGGACCCATATGCTGAACTGAGCTGTGCCTCCATTTCGGTTCTCATGGGGGCGAGCCTCCCATGTGGGAGGCCCCCAGTTCAGCTCCCTCCCACCACCCCCCACCCCATTCCCCAGGTGGGAGGCCCCCAGCTGGTTCTGCCTTGCGCAGCCCCGCCCCCACCTGTGGAATGAAACTGTATAGAAAACTAATGATGTTGCAACTATGGAGACTGCTCTGGGCCCTCTCCCTTCTCTCTGTCTCTCTGGGTCAAAAACAATAAAAATTTTTAAATCTTACAAAAAAAAAACACCCCAAAACAAAAAACACCACCAATCCCAAAGCAGAGGACTGGGAGGGCTTCTAAGTGATTGATAGGAGTGGGGTGGCAGGGAGAAGGCTGAGCCACCACTGGAACTGTTGAATCAAAAAATAAGCCACTGTCACTGGGCTTCCCGGATCAGGAAACCACAGCCTCTGAACCACAACTGTATCTCAACTCTGATGAAACTCGTGACTTGACGTTCACTGCTACGGCCAGAAAAGCAACACCAAACAATGTCTGCATGACTTGTCTGCTGACCAAAGCAAACTTTAGAAATTGCCCCATGACACTTCTACGCTCTCAGTATTGACCAACTGTATCTAACTGATAGACCCTCATGTGCTTCCGGAGCTCTACCTTCATGAGCATTCTGAGAACTGTTGATTTTTAACTCTCAATCTTGAGAACAGGACAGCACAGTAGACCAACATGGGAACGAATGCTGGGGCACCACATAGAGTATCTATGGGTCTTAAACTTTTTTTTTTAAGATTTATTTTTATTGTTTTTTGACAGAGAGAGAGAAAGACAGAGAGAGACAGAGAGAAAGAGGAGGGCCCAGAGCAGTCTCCATAGTTGACAGCATTCGTTTTCCATATAGTTTCACTCCACAGGTGGGCACGGGGCTGCGCAGGGCAGGAACTGGGTCAGTGGCCTCTGGCATGGCCCCAGCAAGAACTGAACTGGGAGCACACCCCAGTTCAGCACATGGGTCCGCATGGGCTGGGACTGGAGCCAGGACTTGATCCTTGGGCTCTGGGGCTGCAAAGCAAGCTCTTAACCCGCTGAGCCCTCCCAGCTTCCCCTGGGTCTTAAACTTAACCACACATTGTGAAATGGATCAGCCTTAGTCGACTCAGGCTGCCATAACAAGACACAATACACTGGATGACTTAAACAACAGAAACTTATTTCTCACCAGTCTGGAGGCTTCGAAATCCGAGATCAAGGTGCCAGTCTATTTGATTCTTGGTGACAGCCCTCTTCCTGGCTGGCAGATGGCCACCTTCTTGCCACAACTGCACATGACCAAACTCTTATATCTCTTTCTCTTGTTACAAGGACTCTAACGCCATCCTGGGTGGGACCATTCTCACCATGTCATCTAAACCTTATTACCTCCCAAAGGTCTCTTCTCCAAATACCATCACGTTGGTGGTTGGAGCTGCAACTCTAAAATTTAGAGAAACACATTCAGTGCATAACAACCTCCTATGTGGTTTCATCAGTAGAGAATGTAGTCCCACCACTTATGTATGAGTACTCCCATTGTTCAACACGCTTTCCAATGCCTGCTATTTTCAAGGCTTTAGGGTTGTGGGTTTTTGGGTTTTTTGTTTGTTTGTCTTTTCATTTTTATCAATCTAATAGGTGCAAAGTTGTATATTATTCTGGTTTTAATTTGCATTTTTTGATTACTATTTAGGTTGAATGTATTTTCACTTGCTAGTTGGGCATTTTAATTTCCTCTTGAGATATTTTGTCATTTTTTTTTAATTGGGTTGTTAATCTTTACTATAATGATTTATATGAGGTCTTCGTAAATTCTGCATACTAATCCTCTCCTGGTTATCTGCATTGAAATTATCTTCTGGGATATGGTTTATACTCGTTATTTTCCTGTTATTACTTATGGCATCTTTTCGTGATATACTTTTTATCATTTTAATTTTTATGTATTCAAACAATGTTGTCATTGTCATTTATTCTCTTTTAGGTCTATTTATTATATCCCTCTCTAAGAAATATTAAGAGATGTTTTTTTGAAAATTTCTTTACAACTTCTGAAAATTTTAAAGATTTCATTTGCTCAGTAGATTTTATTAATCTTCTGATATGAAATCCAATATATATTTTATTTCTTTTCTTATTCATTTATTGGGGTGACATCGGTTAGCAAAATTATATAGGTTTTAGGTATACAATTCTATAATACATCATCTATGTGTTGTATTGTGTGCTCACCACCCAGAGTCAGTTCTCCTTCCATCACCATATTTTATTTCTTATGGGTGAATCATTATTTGAACCATTTATTCTAACTAGATTAACCTTTCCATAGAAAATGCCACCTCTCACTGGATATATGGTGATGGAAGGGGAGCTAATTCTGGGTGGTGAGCACATAATGCAATGCATGGGTGATGTGATGTGGACTTATATATCTGGAAACTATCTAATTGTTACCAACCAATGTCACCCCATTAAATTTAACAATAAAAAATAAATAGAAAGAAAGAAAGAAAGGAAGGAAGGAAGGAAGGAAGGAAGGAAGGAAGGAAGGAAGGAAGAAAGGAAATGCCACTTCTGTCAGAGATCAAGCTTCTAATTCTGATTCAAAGATATTTATTTTATGTGTTTATTCTAGTATGCCACTAAATGTCTTAATAACTTGATACATTTTTTTGCCTTAAGGTCTATTTTGTCTGGTATTTCTATACCAGCATCATTTTGTTCAGGATTTGTTGGTTGTATATTTTTATTGTTTTACTTCCAAAGTTTCTGTGTCTGTTTAAGTATATACTTTTATATTTTTATGTTGTTTTATTTTAAAGATTTATTTTATTGGTTGAGAGAAGCTGAGAGAGAAAGAGAAAAGAGGGGAGGGCTCAGAGCAGTCTCCATAGTTGTACATCATTAATGGTGATGTGGTGTTAATCCACACAGATGGATATGGGGCCACGTAGGATGGGAACTGAACTGGAGGACTCACACATAGGAGGAAAGAACCCTCGCTGCCGAGCTGTCTCCGGGGTTACCATCGCACTACAGTTCAGCTTATGGGGATTGCAGGGGCCAGGGCCAGGAATCGAACCCCAGACCTTTGGATGGCGAGGCCAGTGCTCAACTGCTGAACTATCCTGGCAGCCCTTAAGTATATATGTTTTAAAAACATAGAGTTAGATATCTTTTAAAGTTCAAGTCTGACAATTTATGTTTCAACTGGCTGGTTAATCCACTTACATTTATTGGGATTATAGATATATTTGGATAGGTGTCTCACTCTGTTCTTTATACTTGCCTTATTTCTATACCTTGATATTTTTCATTTTCTGCCTTCTTTTGGATTCATTGATTTTATTTATGATAATTATAGTTATTATTATTAACACCTCCACCCCTCTTATTTGGGAGCCACTCCCTCCATTTTTATTATTTTAGTGTTTATAATCCCCTTTAAGTGGTTTGACACATGTAACTGAATTCTTAAAATGGACTCTTTCTCTCATGGAGTTTCAGTTAACACCACAAAACTACAACCAAATAGATCCAAATAATCTTCATTCAAGAACATAATATGTGAGATCATTCATGAGGAACTTGCAAAGTTGGTGACTCAAGACTTGTTCTGCTACCTCATAGGCTACCTCCAGGCTGCATAAGAGAGCACTGAGGATTCACTGCAGGTAGATGAGAGTTGGAAAGTTCATTGGAAGATGTTCTCTGCAGTGCTGTTGACTTTCTTTTTGCCCCATCTCCGCCAAGCCAGGTGAGAGGAAATTGGGAGATGCTCAGAGAAACACTAGGAAAACTGACTTGTACTCCTGAGAGTTTGAAGACCACAGGGTAGCTGGACCCTGGAGAAGTCTGAAGATGGGTGCTGTATGCATACACCCTAAAAACAAGGCAAGAAGGGAAGGCTAGGGTCTGTAGCAAGCTGTCACTTGCCTTATGAATCTATGGAGAGCCAGACTTGCATTGTTTTTAAGCAAACCCCTCTTACCCAAGAGATCCAAGAGGGGAAAAGAACCTAATAGAAAAAATATATATATGTATTGGATGAACAAAGAAGCTGGAACCTAAGGGGGAGGACATACTACCTGGAGATTGCATTTCCCATGTTAGGGTATGAGGGGGAGGAAGCCCCCAATGAGGAAGGGTCCCTGAGAAATTCACAAAACAACCACATTAGAGAAAGAGCCAATATGTATGTATCTGCTAAACAGAAGGCCCAACACACCATGACACATTGGAACCTAAAAACTCTAGAACTAAAACTAAAATGTGATGACAAACATTTTATTACACTAAAGAGCAGCAACTCACTCTAGCCAACATGAAAAATGTGCAGTCTTTTGGAACGAATATTTCAACTATGTCTTGCCTTTTTCTTCATCCTGGTTACCTTCTTAGGGAGGTACCTTATAAGCTACTTGTATAAACATCAAATATTTTACAGATAATAAGCAGGAAGTTGTCTGTTTGCCAGTGTCTTGACATAGAGATTAAGTCTGAAGCTTTGCCTTCGGGTTCCTCTCCCCATAGATGACTGCTTGCCTGCTTTCAGTTGGACCCATCTCTCCTATCCTGACTCTTTGACTCCTTCATTCTTGGATTTAATATCTCTGTCCATTGCTTAGGATTGGTCCTTAATTGGCCAATTTACCCCCATTATAATAAAGATGGGGGGGAATTATTATAGCTGATGACCAAGAGCTGATTGCATCTTTATTTGAATTATTTGTGTGATTGTGGACTGTGAGATATTGAATAAAGTAAATGAATAACTAAACAGATGCTTGTTTAAAACCCTTCCATTTCCTCTATATTTCTTCAATCCCCAATGGAGTCTTTACTTTTGAACATAAAGAACACCCAAAGAACTAAGAGTCCACGATGCACTCTACTGCTGCTTTCACAAATTAAACACGCAGCCCTTCAGCATTGGACTGAGTCAGTGATGGGGACCTGACAGTGCCATTTGTGTGGCCACCGCCAGCAGCAGCCATTACCAGCCAGTCACCATCATTGCCAAGGCTCTGTTTCGTCTTTTAGGCCCTTTTCTGAAATCTGAAACTCAGTTGGCATTAGCTAATGTGTAAAGCTTCCACTAAGCCTTGGCTCAAATTTGGTGTGAAATTAAGCTCTCCAAGTTGTGTGTGGATCTAGGCTTGATTCCAGCTTCTTACACTCCCTATCGTTATCCATCCTCAGGAATCCTCCTCAGCACCACTGTGTTCCTATGGGGAACACCCTTTGGCTTGACTTATTCCTTCATGTCTCACGTACACAAGCCAGGTGGCCTTCTTCCCAGACTTAATTCATTTGCCAATTCTTTCTGTCATCTTTTGAGGGAGGGACAATATAGGGGAATCCCTTCTTCTTGTAACTTCAGAAATGTTGTTAGAGCTTACTGATTTTTTTTTAAGAAGATCAAAATGAAGATATCTGGGATCTCTAAATTTTCTGCCAATCTTTAATTGTCCCTGTAATTTCTTGGAATCAAGTGCTACAAGAGCAGTGAATCCTCTGAAAAAATCTTAAAAATAAAAAAACTAACAATGTAACTAATGTTTGAGGTTCAATTACATTTAAAATACAACAAGGTTCAAAAAGAGCAGCAACCGAGTATAAGCTAAAAAATTTCCAAAACGGCTTTTCATCTCCTAACTTGTCTGATTTGTAATAAGAATGATTAATTTGAACTTAAAAAGAGCAAAAGTATCATTGCATTAAGTTGTGCCAAGGACAGGGTTAAAACAAAACAGGTAGAAAAAGCCATCACTGATTATGGGATTCTGACTAGGGATTTTTCTAACAGGTATGCTAAACAAACAAAAAAAATTCTTTTTTATGCTAAAAAAGTTTTTCAATGAAAGAATAAAATACCAACACAATGAGGCTCTCCTCCCAGAAGTGTGCTAAGAGATTTGATTGCCATCAACAAATTCAGACAAAACCCTTCTTTCTGCTTCCAAAGAAAACAATTGTCGTCTACAGTGTTTCTGTAATTCACAAATTGAGCTAATTGCCTCTCTCTCCATTTCACTTTTCCCTTATTTGGCTGTGTCTGAGTCACACTTCCTCCTTTTCACTTTGCAATCCTTTAAGGCTGGCTGATGACTTTGGCTAGGCGAGAATGTGCAACAGTAACAATTCTTCTTAGGTCGTCAGGTCAAGAAGGCACAGTACTCCTCCGTGTAGTAACTCAGAGATCTAGCGTGTATCCATCTTACAGTTATGCAATCCACAACACACAGGCTCCAGGCTTCCGCCGTAGGAAAACAGGGAATGAAGTGGTTACCAGCGCTTCTTCATTCTGCCAGGAGTACATCCATATTGCACTGACTAGAACCATCGTAACCAAGGGAGGCTGGGAAGGATGCAAGAGCTCATGGTTAGTGAGTGGGCAACGGCTAATCATTTCTGACACGAGAGTGTACTTCTGGAACTATGTGCATGCTTCTCTTTTGACCTGAGATTTTCTAATGCTACAGTTTTGCTCACCGTTAAAAGGCATTATGTGTGCATGTGTATGTATGGCTTTATTCCAACCTTAGTATCTCTTGCTTTTGGAGTACACTGAATTTCTCAGTAACTCAGTCACACAGATTTTAGTAAATGTTTACTTTTTCAGGGTAATTTGAGTTCTAAGGAAGATGGGGGGTGGGAGTGTGAATAGCTTTTCAACAGAAGCTCATCCACCTCTTTGACAATGCACAGAAAAAAAAAAAAGGATGTGGGGCTTAGACATGACAGGGATCTTTTCATTTGTCATGTGAATCTAGCCCTCTGGGTTCAGAATAGTTAAAAAAGACAAAGCCCCAATGTATCCATTTGGAAGACACCACTGTAAATCTACTTCATGTTTTTACTTGCCAACATATATTTTTCATGTTTTAATAAATCACACAACAGCAGTCACCGTCTGACTCACTTGGAAGAAGTAAAAAAATAGTTATCGGGCTCTTTCAGAGACTAAATTCTCATCAGCTAGCCCAGCAACCAGTGTAAGCAGAAATGAATATGAAATTACTTATACAGTACAAGGGGAAATGTGTGTCACTGTATTAAAAAGGTCTTCACATCATGTGAGCAGCACACAAAGCCACCAATAGATGACATTCAGCCTGAGTTAAAATAGATGCCAACCCAGAGTGGAACTCTAACCATCTCCACATGCACAAGGACCCATGCTCTCACTGTCCCCTGCTACTACCACCACCACCACAGTGAAATACTAAAAATATAGACACAATGAGATGAGTAAACTGTGCTGTGAGTCATAGGGAAAACAATCAGTAAGAAGTATAATTGTTTTTACTCATTGGATCACCTATTTTGGAATATGTCTGAGGATATGTAAAGAGTGTGATATTTTAAATATATTAATATTTTAGTATTTATGGAGGGCTCATACTAAATCATGAATAAGCACACAGAAATGTCATTTTACACAGTTCAAAAAAATGCAAAGATGTCTAAACTAAATGAGTTAAGACAAAAGTAATTATAGATACTTCTATTTAGTATGATCCCTGTCAGTAGACCGTTCCATTTGTTAACATTATACTGGAAAACATTAGTCATCATCCTAAATTGTATCTTTATGTTAATATTTAAGTTAATACAATGAGAACCACTTCAAATAGTTTATTTTTATAATTTGCATAGCTATCTCATTGCTGGTTTAATTTCCTTGGTCTTTTACGCTATCGCAGGCTCTGAGCAAATCAACAGTGGGGAAAAAATGAAACAAAATGAAATGAAATGAAATGAAATAGTTATTTTGAAATACACTCCTTTTCATTCTTTTGAGGCTTGTTTTTAAAAAGGGAGTTAGCTACATCCATCTAGTTTAGACTTCTTATGTACCATATTTTTCTGAGATAAAAATCGTATCTGTGGTTTAATATATATTTCTAATTTTCTCATCAAATTTAAATACTATACCAGTCAGGGTAGTAAATGATGTGATCAAATTGTCTAACTCTGGATGGAAAGAATTCTGAGTCATTTTACTCCTTATAGGTCCAGGTAGATCAACAATAGTCAAAAGACCCATAGAGTCTCCAAATAATTATGATTTTATTTGACAAATGCTCACAAACTAGTCTATTTATAATTTGTTTTAGAATCCTGTCCAGATGGTTTAAGGGAAATACTAAATTTGATCAATAAAATATCTTTGTTCTTACTGAAAATATAGATTGTATCTATTCTTATATATTTTTCACAATTTTTCTAAGATTTCTGACAGAAATACAACGTCATCTTCAGTTTTCCTTTCCTGTAATACAATTTGTCTGATTCAAGATATTTAAATAGTTTAAACTGATGAAGACCTCAGAAGCTGCACAGAGGACCTTGCAGAGGGAAAAGAAAGCGAAATCATTATGCACAAACTCTTGTCAATCATTAGTCAAAGACTTTCCCCAAAGAGATTAACTCTCAAATATGTCTGGCCTGCCCCTTGTAGCCTGAGAAGTCTGTACCTCTCCAAGGAACTTTGGAAGTCATTCAGTGTGAGATGTTTAAAAGCAGCACACCACTGTGGACAACAGAGGCTCAGTTCTGCAGAGGAGCTTGGGAAACTGCATAGAACCCATCTCAAAGGGCCAAGAAAGCTGCCACATCATATTATACACACTCTTGTCAATCATTAGCCAAGAATTTTAGCAAAGAAATTGTTCTTAAAAACATGTCTGGGCCGCCCTTTGCAGGCTGAGAACTCTCCGCCTTCCCAAATATACATCTCAGGCAAGGAGATGCAGATATTTACAGTAGGAAGCTCTTGGGTGAAGTCTGCAAGCATGGAAACTGTATGAACTGTATGCAGAGATATGAACCAGGATACTGACAGCATCTGCTACAACACACTAAAACGATTGATACGTCTCTTTAGAAAAAAAGCCATTCTTTATTTTGATGAGATCATTATCTATCTCTATTATAGTCTCAGATCACAGAAGCCCACAGTATTTCTTTCCGTGTTTGAAAGCCGTGTCTCTCATGCCCTTCCTTGGTAACCACATCAGTGAGTCAAATGTTCCTTTCTTCCATTATGCATAATGCACCACTTCCTAGCTTCACCTAAGAAGGGTCTAGAGTCCTCATCTATAAAATGAAGATAACAGTAAAATTTACTTAGGTTGTAAAGATTAAATAAATGAAATAACTAAAGTATTTATCATAGTTCCTGTAAAATAGTAAACACAGCACTGTTAGCTATTATATTATTATTACTGTGATTACTATTATTAAGTACTGCTTTCTCAAAAGACTTAACTTCCACTTTTTTCTTCTTAATCAAAAATATGCCTAGAAGAGTAGTCCCCTTCATCTCTAAAATATTCTAGGACATGATTTATTAACATCAACATTTGGGGTTGGATTAATTTTGCAGGGGGGAACTGTCCTATACATCATAGGACATTTAACAATATCCTGATCTCCACTCACTATGTTCCTACAACACTCTTAGCCTAAGTTATGATAACGAAAAATGTCTTCAGACGTAGTCAAATATTCACTTGGGTTGTGAGTCAAAATAGTACATGATGAATAAATAAATAGTCAATAAACATTTGTTAAAATAAATTTTTAAAAGGAGTAAAAAATGAAGGAGGAGAGGGAAGAGGAAGGAACAGGAAAGTGAGTGTAAAGGAGGAAAGTGAGAGACAGAGACACAAAGAAATTTCCTGTAAATGGCAAGAATTTGTCCTGTGTACTGCACTTAGCTAAATGAGAATACTAGTGAATGACCTGATAAATACCTTAACAAATGACATTACTTGATCTCTTTTGCTTAGAGTGCTATTGTTTTTGAACAATCTATCACTTCCTTGTCCAAAATGGTAGCAACTAGCCAATAGACTTACTGTGAATACATAGATATAGATGATATAGATATAGATACATCTGTTTAATAATTTTATTTGATTACCTTTTAGAATGATAGTATTTTGAATACAGTGAGTTAAATAAAATATATTGGTGACACTAATTCACCTGGATCATTTTACCTTTTTTTGATGTGTGTCGAGTTAGCCCAACTGTGAAGTCGAGGGCACAATCCTCCAGACTGCTATAAGTGCCCAAGGTTTCCAGCACCAACTGCAAAGAGTTGGAGTCCAACTAAGTGCCCTTACTTCAGGCACCAACTAGAAGTTCTAGGGGTTTCCAAAACCACCCTCAGTTTTGATGACAGACTAAGATTCAAGGAACTCACTGAAAGCTACTATACTCACAATTATGGTTTAGTATAGGCAAAGGATACAAAGTAGACTCATTCAAGGGAAGAAACTCTTATGGCAATGTCTAGGAGGGTTCCAAATATAAAGATTCCATTGGTGTCAGAATGAATTACTGGCCTCCTGGCCATCGATGTGGACAATACACAAAGAATATTGCCAACCAGAAAAGTTTACCCAAGCTTCTGTGTCCAGAGGTTTTATTAAGGCTTCATTACAAAGGCAAGATTGATTGATTTCCCACCTGGTTGAATTCAACCTCTAGGTTGACTGATACAATTTGACTCTAAGCTTCTACCCAAAATGCTATTGGGTTGGTCTTGCTGGTGTGGTCAACCCCCACTCTAAGACTATTGAGAGTGGATGGTCTCACCTTGAGATCAGTTGTGGCTGGCCCCTACCCTAAACAAAGATACCTCTATCAGGCATGACACTCTATACCTAAAGGCAAGGATAAAAGCTTCCCTTGGGGCATGGCCAAATTCTATGTTATACAATGTGGCTACTAGAAAATGTTAAATTATATATGTGTCTCACATTATAGTTCTATTAGATAACACTTATCTATACCTTTCCATCGCCAAATTTCTTGAAGTCAATCCTATCATATAGATTCCTATAACCAAGTTGTGCCATCTTCTGTCATCTTAAGTATTTATCTTTTTTTTTTTTTCATTTCTAGCATGGCCTATTGGGAAGTTTCTCCATCATTTTTCCTTTTTCTGTGTCAATTTAAAGTAACTGAATAGATTTACATGTGTTAGAATCTCAGATCTATTTTCAGTTGATTGGCCTGGCAGATCTCTTACTAAATAAAATTTTCTCCATCCTTGGCACTCCATTTTTTTCCCCTTCGTGAGCTCATAATTTTTGTAATCTTTAACCAGTCTCTAGTAAAACATTGATATCAACAACCAAGTTCTTTTCTTAACTGGGCACATCCTCCTTTCTGTTCCATAGTCTATACTTTATATGGAGAAAAGAGCCCTGGCATCATACACACACACACACACACACACACACCCTCTTCTCCCTCCCAGTCAGGCCTAAAAAAAACGCCTTTACAGCTTGGAAGGAAACAGGAAGAAGAAGGGCAAGGGAAAGAATAAGGGAAAGGGAAAAGAAAAGAGAAATAGATAATTAGACAGACAATAATAGATAATGATGATAGATAGATAGATAGATAGATGATAGATGAATGATAGAGATAGATGATAGATACACAATGTGAAGGGAGTTTCTTGATTTACTTTTTACAGTTTTGAAAAAGTTCATAATCAGTAATCTGTTGCGCAAACAAGCTGCAAATCCATATTCATCTTGAATTTTTATTCATTTACAGCCCCCATGTTACCTTGCTATGAAATTTCCAGCAATGCCATAAATCTATTGCTTTGAAACTTCTGGGAGATGCTCTACAAACAAACAATATAGCTAATGTATAGTTCATTACAAGTCAGGATGAGGTTAGTGAAATTTTATTGATTGTGAGACAGAGTGAAATGAAAGTGAAGGGCAATTGGTATCTGAGAGTTAAGCAAGATATTTGAAAAGTACCAACCCAAACAGTTATCTGAGGCAAAGAGGACTGAGACACAGGACTATCAACCAATGGCAAGGATCAGTACTTAACTCAAGGGGGTGTTTTAAGAAACCAAAATCCCTTCCTTGGGACAAAAAACAAAACAAACAAAACAAACAAAAACAGAAACAAGCCATACACACACAAATTAATTTCCTTTCAGCAAAGTTCTACTGATACCTAGCAGCAGGCCAGCTCTAGGGTTTTGTTTTAATTTTAAGATATATAGGTTGTGTGTACCTTAGAGATCCCAAGTGCATTGACATCATTATAATATGCATGTGTCTCTGTAGATCACATAGTCCATTCTCAAGTATTCTTTAAATAAATATTGGCCTCAGAATTATTTCACTTGTATAGCTTACTTATTAGCCTCTGCATTAAAGAAGATCCAGAAAAATTACAGAGCAAGCACATATTTGAGTACTGAGTAAAGAGGAAAGGTGTAGATTTTCAAAGCCTCTAATGAAAACAGAACTAGGTAATAAGTGCTATTTGATTTAATCTAATGACTTGGACATTTAATGAAAAGATAGACATGAGTAAAATTGGAACAAAATGGTAGTTATAGGTTTTTATCCTTATTTTAGGAGCAAAATCTGATCTGCAAATACATTTTTATAAGGAAATCCACATACGAAAGGGAGAAAAGTAAAAATTCTCTATTGAAATGAGGAAATGTAACTCAGAATCCCAATCAATGTCTTAACTTCTAACATATCTTCTCACATATTTTCATGGAAGCTGGAAAAATCATTGAAGCATAGTTTGAAAATCATAGATTGAAAACATACAACTATCTTCTGTGTAAATTACCAGAGAATTTGACCTCATATAAGTTACCTAGTTTTTGACGGGCAACTGGGTAGTATAAGGGACACAGCTAGAATTGTTTTGTGAAGATTATCTCAGATCCAATATTCCTTCTTATTTGCCCAAGTGACACAGATGCCAGAATATTGGCCACAAGGGAAAAGAATCAATGACCAGCACCTTAACAAACCAATCAATATATTTAGCATAAATTTAAGAAAATTTGCTATTAAAAAAAAAAAAGGAGTGATTTTTCATTTAGGCAAGAAAAAAAATGTGCAAACTTTCCCTAATTGCCTTATTTATTTATTTATTTCTATTATTGAATAATACATGTGTATTTATACACATGTATGTATTTGCAAATCACTTCAAATTCTTTTTGTAAAGAGGTGAGAAATGAAGTGTAGCGAAGGAGAGGTTCTGGTTCAAGATGGCATGGATGTGAGAGAATTTTCAATCACCTACTCCCACTAACACATTGAATCTACAGCTACATGTGGAACAATCTCCTCTGAAAGGAAAAAAATTCTAAAAACTGGCTGAAGGACTTTCATACATTGAGTCAACAAGAGAAAGCTCACGAGGTTTGAAAGATAACCAAGAGCCAGAGCATTGTTGAATGAGAAGATTTATCTCCTACATGAGGCCACTTCTTTAAGACTAGAAGAGGTGACTGTTTTATCTAATGCATAGATTCCAACACAGAGAGAGTCAAGCAAAATGAAGAAACAGAGAGAAGGAGGAAGGAAAGACTATGAAATGGCAAGATGGATAAAGAAAAACTATATGTGAGAGAACAGATAAAGATCCAAGGATCTAAATGGATGATTTCAGGGAGAATTCAGGTACTCTTTCATTAACTACTTATTAAACACTAACGTTGTTCTAGGGATCTCATGCCATGTTCTAGAGGTTCAGAGATGGGTGTGCTTTCCTAGGTGGTACCCACAAGCTGATGGAAACAGGGCTGTCATGTTGCAAAACTACAGAGGGTGCCCTCTAGATCTCTGCAGAGATATGACCCTGGGTGGACAAACCAGACTTGAGCAAGGAAATGCAGTAAGTCCTCTAAGGTCATGAACTCTGGGAGCAATGAGACAGAATGACTAAGACTGCCTGGATGAGTTAGATATGCCCTTACAAAGATGGTGATATCTGAGCTGACTTCAGAACATGAGTGGAGGGTTGCTGGGCAGAGAAGGGAAAGGGTCTGCCAGGCACTGGATAAGGTGACCATGTGTAAGAAATATAAAACTTCTATGACACCTAAAATCTCTGTACTCCATAGGATGCCTAGTTTAAAAAGAAGCAACCTAGTATATATTTAAATAACTTTCTTAAAGTCACACAGTAGAATTACATGGAAAATCAGTGTGAACTCTCTTTAATCAAGACTTAAAAGGAAACATAATGTCCTGCTTTTTCGTTTCAGTACCAAAGACAACTAACACACAGGTCCTCTCTGACTTGCTTGCTCCTCTCACCATATAGAAACATAAAATGCCACGTAAGGTTCTGGTAAGGGTCCTGCGTTCCCATGTTTTATCCAACTTTCCTTCCCTTCTGAATAGTACCAGGAAGTCAAAAGAAGTGACTAGGACAAGCCAGTAATTTAGTGAACTTTGATGCAGGTTGCAGTGCCTCTTTGCTTCAGAATTTTAAAGATCTAGAGGGGAGAAAGGTTAAGGTATTAATTAGCTTCTGACTCACTCAAAATTTGGACATGAAATGCATAGAACTTGTGCTGCAAAAAGTTATCTGTTTTACTAGCCACCTCAATATCCAGAATTTGCTTTTCTCCCTTTCCTGACAATTTCTTTACCCATTGCTCAGCATAAAGAGCAATGTGCCTTAAGATGGGAACAACTTTAAAGACTCAACTTATATTTAGACCTAAGAAGAAAAAAGAAAACATAAAGCAAGAGCTCTCTACACTCTGATGTATTGACCATTTTAAAGTAATTTAAACAATTGCCAAACATATTTCCAATGTGTAGTATATCCTTAGTTCCCATGGCATATCATCTGGAGCAGATGATAAACATGCTAAATATGCTCAAAACATTAGTTGTATCATTTAAACCTATTCAAACACACTTTAAGAAGTGCACAGGGTTTGCCATGAGAAGGTATAACATTGATGTTAAATTCATGGTCTCTGAAACCAGATCTCCTTGGTTTAAATTCTATCCTCACCCCCACCTCCCTGAGTAACTTTGGCACATAACTAAATATCTCTTAACTGTGGTTTCCTGAACTGCAAAATGAGGTTACTAATAATAGTAACCACTTCATAAGGTTGTAATGAGGATTAAATGAGATGACCTGTGAAAACAACCTACCATATCTTAACTACTCAGTAAGTCCCTTATTTTTCTCATTTCATTTCTGATATTTTCACTCTAAATTGATGATGAAAAAAGAGATGGGTTTTAATACACTTGCACTCTGAATTCATTTTGAGTTGCTCATGTTACTAGGAAAAGAACATCTCTTTCTCCTCTAGTGTTAGAAAGCTCTCAGCAAAGAATTGCCATAGAGACTGCAAGAACAAAGTATGAATATGCAAGAATATTTGAGAGAAGAAATAAAAAAGGAAATTAAAAATATAAGGGATACAATTTATTGAAAAGTAGCAATTGTATTTAGGATAGTCTTCTAATTATCCATAAGGATCATTGATTAAGGAAAAGAAGAATCAGCTGGCCAACACACACAGCCCCAGATTACAGTGTCCCTGCCTCTCCACAGGTTTGGAGTGCACTGGAATCATAAATTAATGTGTATTAAAGTCACCCCTACCTGATCAGCACAAGTTCCTGAACCTCACTATCAATGACATGGACCTAGGTTTATCTGGAGCTCCTTAAGGCCATCTAGCTCATCTAGGCAATCTAGAGTTAAGGTAGGGAATAGCTGCATTAAGCTTTATATATATATATATATATATATATTTTTTTTTTTTTTTTTTTTTTAATATACTTCAAAGATTTTTTTAAGTGTAGCTCAGAGGGGTGTTGGAGGGTGGAGTTATTCGGGAGCTGAAGAGTAAATAAAATGTAAACTCTTATCCCTGAACCTCAGTCAATGATAAAACAGTTGTCTGCTGCTTACTGTCCTTGATCTTAACTTTTTTCTTTTCTAGTGAGAAAAGTGTCCCCAGATGGAGAAACGACTTATGGTATAGAAAAATGCTTGATTAACAACCAATCATTCAATTTCCAGCTATATATCTAACTCGTCTTATAAACCTTTGGGAGGTTCTGCTTGACAATGCAGTTCATTCCAAAGGAAACCAAAAAGCAGGGGTGGAGAAATAAGAGACTATAGGAAAATCTCTTTCCTATGTCTTCTTTAGACTATTCTAAAAGGACAGCACAGAAAAGAAAATACACAAATAAAACAGGTTCAAGTATGGTAAGAATCATGGTTTCAAAGGATAGTGAAAGATCAATGATTTGAGAGTCAAGAAACCCATTTCTAATATATACATCAGCTGTGACTCATTACAAGACATTGATGAGGGTCACAAAAACTTTCCGCCTCAGTTTTCCCATCTGTAAAATGCAAATTTGAATAATTGGCCAACCCACATTACATATGATATACTTTTAGGGATTCAGAATGAAAATCATGAATATGTATTAATACAAAGACAAGGGGTTCCTTGCTCAGAAAGACTAGAGCAACAAAAAATAAATAAACATTCTCATTTGGAAGCTAACTGGGTGTCTCACATTAAAAGAATTTACTAAACATTATTGGGAATAAAAGTTTGACTGGCAATACATAGAGAAGTTTTATAAGAAGAGACAGACAAAATCATAGCTAGTCAATGACACTCATTTACTTGCTAAAATTAAAATATTTTTCCTTTATCCTGGAAGGGAAATCCTTGAGAAGTTTACAGACTGTCACCATCTGTTCAGCAAAACATGCATCAACATAATATTTTCCACATGTTACTTTTTTTTTTATTTTTGAAAACAAATTAATCTTTTCCTAGTCAAAAATGTTTTATTATAACCATTGTCAAAGAATATTAGGTAGAAAATCTCTGTTTTGATTCCATTCTTCCCCCTATCCATTCTCTGCCACCAAATCATTTGCATTTGCTATGGCAATGTATAGCTTAAAGCTGAGAAGCTAGTAATTGGCTCTTTTCCAAGTATAACAAGTCTATATTTCCTAAGTTTGTAGATCTGCTCTGGATCCCATCTTTCATGAGGTTGCAGAGTCCTTTCTCTCCATTTCCCTCATCAGAACTCCATAGTGACTTCCACCAACAATTTGATCAAGGTCAAGAGTACCATCACCCCCTAGCTGTCCACTCTTGACTATGCCACGACAGCCAGACACTCCTATCCTCTCATGACTCCTGTAGCTGATGCACTCAGCAACCAGGCCTGGAAGGATATTATAGGGACCTCACACAATGCTGGGAATGGGTTACAGTCTCTATAATTCTTTTGTCTGGAGTTAGAGCTTGAAGTCCACAACACAGATCATCAGGAAGAGAAGATATGAAGTAATGGTGAGCAAGTACAATCTGGAACCCGTAAGGATAGGACAGACTGAAACCTGCTATATCAGTTATAGCCGCCTCTGACCTTGATGATGTAGGTGTCCTGCCTGAAAAAGCCAGGGCCCTTTGTCACAGAACTAAATATACACGTGGCCCAAGTCAGAGAATGAAGAAGAGGATCCCAGGGAATGTGACTGGTTTCCTGTGCCAATGAGGTAAGCCAACAGATAGCAGCAACATTTATTAATGTGAGAGATAAGAGCACCTGCCCTGACTTTCCAAGAATACAACACGAAATAGTTGCTGTTTCGCTTTCAACCTCCAAATCTATTGCAAATATGTCTCCTGTGGTCCACACAAACACATTCAAGGAAGCAATTTCTAGGAAACAAAATTCAACCTAGCCAAATTGACATCTTACAAGATATCAGGCTAATAATTGTCACTGTCAACTGATGTAGATGATATAATAGTTCATACCCATTTGCAATTGAGAAAAATGAGGTTTGGGTTAGGGTAGATAATTTACCAGAAATCACAGCGCTAGTAACTGGCAAAGGCAAAGTTCCAAAGGCCTCTACTTTGTCTAATTAGACATATTAACTAACAATGGCCCAGATGGGAATAGTGATGTAATAGGTATCCCAAAAGAAAGTCTCTAATGTTGTTAACTTTTATTATAATTAGCCCTTACAAATGTAAAACACTTTGTAGTTTTCAATAGTGCTTTTTTTAAGATTTATTTTATTGTTATGAGAGAAGGTAAGAGAGAGAGAGAGAAGAGGGGAGGGCCCTGAGCAGTCTCCATAGTTGCACATCATTAATCGTTACATGGTTTCATTCCATACAGGTAGATGTGGGGCCTCTCGAGGCTACTGGAGGCCTCTCACATGGGAGGCGAGAACCTTCACTACTGAGCCATCCTGGCACTTACCTGTTGCACTGCAGATCAGCATGTGGGTTTGCGTGGGCCAAGGTGGGATATTGTATAGCATACCTTGCAACTGTGCTACAAGAGCCCAATTGCTGAGCTATCCCGGCATCCCTCAATATTGTTTCTTATAAACATTTTCTCTGGATTCTCAGAACAACACTGTGAAACTGGTTTATCTATTATACAAATAAAATTAATTTTATTTTTGCAAAAGTGTTTGTTTTCTATTTATTTTTCAAAATTCTTCAATTATACTTATCACTTAATATTATATTAGTTGCAGGTGTGCAGCATAGTGGTCAAACATTTATGTAATTTATGAAGTGATCCCTCAATAAGCCTAGTACCCATCTGGCACCATACATAGTTATTACAATATTATTGACTAGTTTCCCTATGCTGTACTTTACATACCTGTGACTATTTTGTAACTGCAATTTGTACTTCTTAATTCCTTCACCTTTTTCATTCAGCCTCCACCAACCACCCCCATCTGGCAACCATCAGTTTGTTCTCTGTATCTATGAATCTCTGTCTCTTTTGTTAGTTTATTTTGTTCTTTAGTTTTCACATATAAGTGAAATTCAGTATTTGTCTTTCTTTGTCTGACTTATGTCACTTAGCCATAATACCCTCTAAGTCAACCACGTTGTCACAAATGGTAAGATTTCATTCTTATCATAGCCATGTAATATTCCATTGTATGTATGTACCACTTCTTTATCTAAGCATCCATTGATGGGCACATAAGTTGCTTCCATATCTTGGCTATTGCAAATAATGCTGCTTCCATGCGCACTTGAAAAGAATGTATATTTTGCTGCTTTGGGGTGAAATGCTCTAAAAATATTAATTAAATCCATCTGCTCTAATTTGTCATTTAAGTTTACTATTCCCTAGTTGATTTTCTGTCTGGAAGATCTATCTACTGATGACGGTGGGATGTTAAGAGTCCCCTACTACGATTGTACTCTTGTTAATCTCTCCCTTTAGGTCTATCAATATTTGCTTTATATATTTAGGTGCTCTTCTATTAGGCGCACAGGTGTTTACAAGAGTTACATCCTCATGTTGAATTGATCCTTTTATCATTATGAAATGTCCTCTGTGTCTCTTATTATAGCCTTTGTTTTTTTTAAGATTAATTTCATTGTTTTTGACAGAGAGAGACAGAGAGAAGGGGGAGGGCCCAGAGCAATCTCCGTACTTGTAGATCATTAGTTGTTACATAGTTTCATTCCACACAGGTGGTTGTGGCGTCACCTGGGGTAGGAACCAAACCAGGGGCCTCCCATATGGGAAGCACATTCAAGTTCAGCATATGGATCCATATGGGCCAGGACTAGGACTCAATCCCATATTCCAGGGCTGCAAGGTGAGCGCTTAACCTGCTGAGTCATCCTGGCCTCCCTATATAACCTTTGTTTTAAAGTGTATTTTGTCTGATGTTAAGTATTGCTACCCCAGCTTTTTTGTTTCCTTTTGCATGAAATATCTTTTTCCATCCCTCTACCTTCTGTTTGTGTTTTTCATCTGAAATGAGTCTCTCATAGGCAGCATATATATGGGTCTTCCTTTCTTCTCCATTCAGCTACCCTATATCTTTTAAATGGAGCATTTAAACCATTTGCATCTGAAGTAATTATTGATAGGTACAAAGTTGTTGCCATTTTATTGCTATGGGTTTTTGTTTGTTTGTTTCTTCCCATTCTTCTTTTAAAAAATCCCTTTAGCATTTCTTGTAATACTGGTTTGGTGGTAATGAACTCTTTTACCGATAGCTTTTTCTTGTCTGAGAGAGAAAATTGTCTTTCTTTTTTTTTAAGATTTATTGTCTTGTTTGAGAGAGACAGAGAGCAGTCTCCATAGATGTACATTTTCACTTTTCTTTTCTTTCCTTTTTTTTTTTTTTTTTTTGACATAGTTTCATTCCACACAGGTGAATGTGGTGCTGCACAGGGCAGAACCAAACCAGGGGCCTCCCTCATGGTGGTTATCATCCTGGTGGTTACCAGTTGCATGCCACAGTTCAGCATACGGGTTTGCACAGGCCGGACCCATTCCATCCCCAGACCTCGCAGTTGCAAGGCAAGCACTCAACCTGCCGAACTATCGTAGCATCGCCTAATTCTTATTTATACTTTCCTAAAACCGCACGGCCAGTGACAGATCCAACTCCGGAATCCATGTCTCCTGACTTAGCCCATTATACCAGAGCTCCATTCAAATTAATGTAGATAGCCAGATTTGACAAATAAGCCAGGAAGGAAAGATGATAAAAGACCATAAGCAATAGATCTGGTGGCAATTTAGTTAAAAAATTATAAACACAATGGCACAGATCTGCTCCTAGCCTGGCAAATGAATTTACCCACTTCATCCTTATCCTCCTCCATATCTCAGTAACAATGAGAACCAGAGAAATTCCTTGTTATCTAACATAGTTTGCCTTGTCCAAATGCTAGGTCCTTAGTCTTTCTGGTTCTGAGGATGGAAGGTAAACATCGATTCAGTCCGTTTTAGGGAGAAACAAATAGTGTCAACCACAAGAGGAGTCAAATTCTCATCTTATTTTATTAAAAACAAACAAACAAACAAAAAACTGAAGTTCTCTCTTGTCCAGACTTCAAGAGAAATTTAATTATTTTGAATGTAATAGCTAAAATGTATCTATTCCTTCTACCAACATTTATGGAATTTCTGTCGTGGGCAAACACAGTGCTGGGCACTCTGTGGACACAATATAAATCATATATAGATTCCATTCTCAAGGAACTTACAAGAAATAAATAGATGAGGCATGAAGATAAATCTATGTACCATAAAATGCCAGGAGAGAAATTTTAGATCAAGCACTATGGGAATTCAGTTAGAGATAATTACTTCTGGTTAGGGATAATAAAGGAAAGCTTTGTGGAGCTAGAACTTGAAGATAGTGTCTCAGGAAAACAGCTATAAAAACAGAGTTGTTTAAATTGGCTGGGCATAGGGCATGTGAGGTGGGGAAGTGGGAAATAAACTTAGAAGGTTAGGTTGGGAGTAGTAGGAAATAAAGTTAGAAGGGTAATTGAAGCCAGATTGTGGTGGGCCTTGAAAGGCTTGACAAGGAATTCGAAATTCATGTGCAGACAACTGACATTTTTAGAGTTTTGGGGCAATTTGAGACACGTGGGTTAACTATCATTTGTAAAAGTTTGAAGAAAAGTAAATCTCAACTAATTTAACCATTTCCAATCTTAGCTATCATGGAATAAATTGATTTATTCATTCTTTTTCATCAAAGGTAATTTATTAACCCTGACAATTATCTCTTCTGACAAGTCCCTCATCCTCAAAGATAGAGAAGTCAGAAAAGTCAAGGAAGGAACAATGTCCTATTGCTTACTGGATCCAATGCTTAGTCAATTTACCGATACTTAAACCCCAGGATAATACTGTTTTGTTGTCTTCAGTTATTGTTTTCTATAAGCTGATGGTCCTTGATTAGAAGACAAATCCCTAGCCCGTCTGTAGGCCCTAGCATAAGAAAAATAAAAGCAAGCAAATCAGTACCTAAGTTTCTGAAGGAAAGAATCGATTATAAGGATAGTTGCTTCTCAAAGTATTTAAACAGGGGTCACATCTAGTCTTCATTTCAATGACTAGGAAAATGAATACTCTTCGGTGAGGCAGCTCATGAAATTATTCATCCCTTCATCATCCAGCAGTCATATGATAATGTCCCATGCTGTGGTAACTGTATAATACTCATATGAAATGTCATTCTCATGGGAAAGAAGAAATCAAGTCACTACACTAGCATTCTTCCCTAATAAAGATTTCACAGCCTGAGACTATGAAAGCATAGGGGAAATGTTTGTTTCTTTAAATATACATTTGTATGTGTATAAATACACAAATATACTATTTTAATATATTAATTTAATATTATATTATTTAGGAAAGCCAGGATGGCTCAGTGGGTTGAGCGCTTACATTGTAGCCCCAGGATCCCAGCATCGGGTCCCAAGATACAGTCCCAGTCCTGACCCGGGCCCATAAAGACCCATATGCTGACCTGGGATGTGCTTCGCACCCTAGTTCAGTTCCAAACGAGCAAGCTTCCCATGTGGGAGGCCCCTGGCTCAGCAGGGCGTGCCTCTCCTATGGGAGGTCCCTGGCTCTCGGGACATGCCTCCCATGCGGGAGGTCTGCTGCCCAGCTCCCACCCTGAGCAGGCCTGTACCCACCTGTAGAATGAAAACTGTGTTGAAAACTAAGGGTGTACAGCTATGGAGACTGCTCTGGACCCTCCCCCTTCTCTGCCTCTCTCTCTCTCTCTGTGTATCTCTGTCTCTCTCTCTCTCTCTGTCAAAAACAATAAATCTTTACAAAATATGTTATATTATTTAATGTTACTATTATGTTGTTTTTTATTAAAACAACTCAACTTTCTTCCTAGAAAGTGAAAATTACCCATTCTCAAAAGCATATTCCAAAGATCAATGAGCAAATATCCATTTTTCCTCATTGCTGATTTTTCTAGGGGAAAAAAAAATAGATTATAACAGAGACTGATTGTTCTCCTCCAGTCAGTTACTATATAAATAGATGATAATAATGATATCCAGCATTTATTTAATTATACATTTTCATACATTGAGTTGCTCATTTTGGCTAAAACTACTTTATAAATATCATTGTCTTCTTTGATGGGCATAAAAAGGCAGAACCCAAACCCCAAGTGCTGGAGGACCAGACAATTTCCTTAGACGGGAAGGAAAGGCACAGAGAGGTGAGCACTAGGCACCAGCAAGACCAGCCACCAGGGAGTAGCAGAGGGTTTCAGTGCTTCCCACTCCCCAACCATTACTCCCCACAAACAAATCAACCCATTCATAATTCATCTTTTAAGTTTTTATTTAGTCTTTATTATTATTCTCCTAATATGAATACTATTCTCTTTCCATGAAGCCTTCTTATCATGTAGGTAAAACGTATTGGGTTCAGATAACAAATGAAAACACACCTCCCTCTAGCAATACTGTTGAAAACACCTTCCTTTAGGGTTAAAATTAAACAGCCTCATCTGAGTTTTTCCCCCCAAACACTGGGTCTTTCTCAAGCCTTCTCTAGCTGCCCTGCACATTTATAGCAGCACACAGAGGTCTCCAAGAGGCAAGGAACAAGCAGAATGGAAATGGAACAAATGATCCACAGCCCCAGCACTTTGTTTCCAGGAGCAACTGGTGTCCACTTCCAGAATCTCTGAGGCTGGAAATGATGGGCATTAGTAAGGGGAACTATGTGGTCCAGAAAAAAAAAAATATGTGTGGACCTGAATGGCTTGTCATTATTAAATTTCCGAAGTGGGTCAACAGGCTGCCTTTTTGCCATTTACCAGATTTCACCTAACCTCATCCACATTTAAAAGTCTATGGAAAAACAGGAGGGCCTTTCAAGGGGAAATTCATTCATGTTTGGATTCAGGCAGACTTGGGAACTTTAATAGCACTGTCATTATCCTGCAGGGCACACCACAGAGCAGCCAGCGAGCTCTCCCTCAATGGGCACACAATTTCTTCTGGAATTTACAGAGCAGAAACCTTAAACACACATCACCATAAGAACCAGATTACATAATGTCTCCATCACCCTCCTGACAGCTACAATTATGAGTCAATCCCTGGTTTAAATATGAAACCGGAAGCTCTGTGTTTCCCTTCTGACTATGTGGCAGGCTAAGTCGAGTTCCTTTGGCCTGTTAGTTTGGAGATTTGAGCTGCTCCCACAGTCACTAATTTAGCATGAGGCCAAATGATGGGGTAATTAAAAGCAGTGCTGCAGAGTCCCGCTCCAGGACCAGATGTTCTCCTTGTTTAACCATTGCCCACATAAAGAACAGAAATAGCCCCCCGCTTTTCATTTTTCTTTTTCTTTATCCTCCCCAGCTAATTTCCGGCTTCTGATCTTTCAATCCCACAAAATAAAATAAAAATAAAAGTCCCATTACTGGAAGATGACATGTTATTGAACACAAGCCTGTAAGTTGTAACATGCCCTCTAGACTCCTCTTTGTATTTCTTGAAGACTTCCAGCTCAGAAGACTTAAGTTGCCCTGGCAACCTCACATGACTAACAGCTCTGTACAGCCCCACCTAGCTGTAAGGACTAGGATTTTAGTCAACATGGACCATCCTGGCACTTGGTAGCCCAGAGACCAAGTAAATAGCGTTGCTTTTGGTGTTTTAGAAGCCAAAGACTGGCTGAAAGAGGAATCTCCTCTCCTTTTATTGCCCCAAAGACAGGACAAATAAAAGTCTCCTCCCTAACTTTAAGAGCCCTGGCTAGGAAGGCCATAGGTCATTTGGAAAATAAAGGAGAGGTCTTCTCTTCAATTTTTTTTTTTTTTTTTTTTTTGGCTGTTTGACAAATAATCAGAGAGAGAGACAGAGAGAAAGAAGGATGAAACTTGAGCTAATAATTTAAATCTTCAAAACTTGGAAAGCAGTAGGTGATATAACCAATCTGATTTTATCAAATGAGGTGAACTAGCTTTCATATGTCCTTTGGAATCTTGGGTTTGATCACTATCTAAACTGCAGGGTTCCCTAGCATTAAAACACCAGAAACCTTGAGAACTAGCTTAGAAATTAGAAAAGAATAAAAGATATGCAATTGTAATTCCAGTTTGTGACCATGGACAAGCCACTTTTACCTTTCTGAATTCATTTCCTAACCTGCGGTAGGAAATGGTAGTCTTTGTTTTCTTTTCTTCAGACATTTATCTCTGCAAACTTCACCCTCACCAACAATTTTTAGAGTCAGGTAGATTGATCCATGCCACCATCCATTAATAGCTAATCCAAAATCAGGACAAAGCTGCTCTAAAAACAATGTTGTAAATCATAAGAAAAAACGAAATACTCAATAATTTAGGAAGAACTCAGCAGTTCTATAAGGTGACACTGTTATACAACTTTTATCCTATTCTAGAATGACTTCACATGGGGGACTGGATGTAGGTTGTGCCCATCTAGCTAAATAAACAGGAATGGAACAGCCTAAAAAAAAAAACTCAACTGTCACAGATGATGGCCACATCAAGACAAAATGGTGCCCAGAATGACATCCAAGCCAGCCACATGGCAAGAAATAAAGTTGTGGGCATCTGTGTATGTTCAACATACTGTAACCTGACATAAACAAGGAATCATTGGGATCCCATCTTTAAACTAGGCTTTATACCCCTCACCGTTTGATCATTGGGCTTGTTGTTGGGGGTAGAGGGACTACGGGAGTGCCCCCACTATTAGAGATATTAGGGAGTGTCTACTTATTTATGTAAATGTCACTTAGTTAGTATTTCCTGCAGATACCTGGAAATGTATTTGAAGTGAGATGTCCTCTACTAGCTCATATTTATGAGCTTCCTGATGGGAATGAAAAAGTGGACTGTTTTTTAGTGAATGGGAAAAATATTCATGAATTCAAAGCCTTAGAGGAAAACACTCAAGTCAGAGGTCTAAACAAGGCCCAAAATAACAGGAACCATTGTGATTATTTAGATCAACATATAAGAAACAATGATGTCCATCACACATAACCATTACTCTAACTGTCCCACTTTCATGGAACATTTAAAGAATGAGTGAAGGGTCGACTACTCATACTCCTTTTTAAATGTAAAACATGAATCACGTTTGTCAGTATTTAATGTCCACTTGCTGGGAAAGAATGACTCCTCCACCTGAAGGTCCCACTCTACCTTCAGTCATTTCAGAAAATATTTGCAGCACATTTGTGCTCTTAAAAATGATTTCCACTCTTTCCTTCAAACTTCTCTTGAACTTCTGCCTAGCCAAGGATCCCCAATACCCACCTAGCTCCCCCTATTTCTTGTTTAGACTTACAAGTGACAGAAAATGCCAAGTTAGTATTAATTCTTTACATTCATGGTTTTCTTTCTTTGTTAAACATTTGCTTGTTGTCCACTTAGGAGGGTCAGGTACTGCTCTGGGCATACGGGGTACCAGAATAAGAAAGATAAGTCCACATTCTGAAGGAGGCAAATTCTAGTGAAGAGAGACAGACATTAGACTATTTACCCTTAGCAATAAGTGGTACTAGGTCAACAAAACAGGGACCTATACAATCTTTTCATATAGTCGTTCGTAGAGTTGCAGCCCCATACATCTTTCACATGTACCAGTAGATAAATTGCTCACCTCCAATTTAGAAAAAATTCCACATGCACCCAGAGTTTTAGGGTATCAGCTCTCTGGCCTTTTTATATTCGTTTTAACAGAAGAAAAAATATTAAGCTCAGAGAGGAATTGTGGGTTTTCTAGAGGCCACACAGTTGTCCCAATGGAGGAAGGAGGAACGTATTAGAGAATCATCTGAGTATCAAGAAGGGCTGTCCCATTCTAGTCCTTCAACATTTGCAGGTTACGTCATTTTTACAGCTCTGGTTGTGACCATTTCTGGACATGGCCCACTACACCTCTGAGAAAATGGAAAATGAGTTGCAGTGACCTCAGAAATAACTTCCTCCTTCAACCTCAGTCTTTCGTCCGCCTGAACTTTTACAGCAGGGCAGGTGTTGTAAGTCGTACCATGGAGCCTTTCAAAGCAGCAACTCTGGCCTGCAGGTCAGCCTGGATCTTGTCCAAGTTGTGTTCCACCCACGGTGAAAACCAATCTGTTTATTGGTAGGCTTTTATGATGTTACAGAACGTCTGCGAGAGAGGGAGCTCAAGTTCCCGCCTGCTCGCTAAGTAACCCGCCCCACAAAGGTGCACACACGCGCTGGGAGACAGAGAAAAGCTTGACGGCCCTTGCCTCCTCCCAGGCCCGCAATGAAATGCACTTTAATTGCATCAAAGGGCTCTGCTCAATGGGCTTTCAGAGCCGCGAGAACGGCGTTCCCGGCGAGGGTTCCTTTCCGGCTGGCCCGCATTCCTCCGCACTGCGAAGGGAAGGGGCTGGGGCTCCTTCGCGAGGGCCGGAGGCTCATTTCCATTCCTCTCGCATACAGCCTCCGTTGTGCCGGCCGGGCCTGCCCAGGGCGGCCACGGCTGCCGGCGAACAAAGCCCCATTCATGCCCAGGGCCGGCTTCCTCCCGGCCGCGAGCGGCCGCAGATGGGCTGGCCCGGCACGCCAGCCTGCAGCCCCGGGCGCGCGGCCCGACCAGACGCGCAGAGCGCCCGACTCGGGAGGCCGGCTCTGGCCCGGCGACCCCGCGTCTTCCTCAGCAGGCTCCCCAATCAGGCGGGGCTGAAAGCCGCTTTCCTTTCTGGGCCGGGGACTCTGCGGGCCCTGAGTCTTTTCGGCGTGGCTATCCGTCCGTTAACGCGCGCGGCTCGTGACAAACGAAGACGTCGGTTTCCACGGCGCTTTCGCTGGCTCCCCACCCCTGGCCCTCGCGATGGTACGGCCCAATGTTCCCAAGTTGTAAGAGGACTTTGTTTCTCCTCGGCCTCAGCAATCCCGACGAGAAGGGTCACTTCCTGACTTTTGTGTCCCTTCAACCCAGTGCCTTGAAAGTTCTTACCCTCTTGTTGTGACTAAGTACGCAATTGCAAGCCTTCTCCATAACTTTTTTTCAGGACTTAAACATGCCTCTAGGTTGAAGCTTGGGACTCTGGCTTCACAACAAAGAACGCTGCTTTTCCTCCCCCATCTCACTCCTGGGAAAAAGAAGAAGAGAAAAGAAAACATACTGTTCACCATCCCTGTTCACAGCCTTCAAGCACATTTCCCCTGCTGCACACATTAGACTAACAGCAGGTTAATGCTACTGGGAGCTCTCACGTCAAATAAAAAGGTTGCAGCTTCTCTTTTTCCTTAACTGCCAGGCAGCTGTGGGGAGCTGGGACTTGATTCCTACTCCACAATATAAAGCAGAAACCGGCTCCAGAACCAGGTTCCTGGGGTGTGGATTAAACAGGGAATGGCAGAATCAAAGAACACCAGCAATAGGAAGATTTACCAACCCTAATCCATTCATCTTACAGATAAGAAGCAGATAAGATAGGGGAAATGACTAGCCCACCCTCAGGAGGAAGCTGGTTCATTTTAGGGCATCGTAACAGTTGCCCTCAAGCAAATTTTCAAAATAACCTTACAAATAATTTTTGACAAAATCTCCAAGAAAAATTATTGTTAAAAAAATATATGTTTTCTTTTTTCCCCTCTATGTCAGAAAGGGCCTCCCCTTGAGGTGTTGGGGAAAAGGTGAGAAACTAGGCTTAAAATGAGGATTAGAAGAGAATCTTAAAGTATTTTCACAAAGAATGAACCTTGTTTCTTTTACTTCTTGCATGTTGAACATTGCTGACCTCTCTTAAAGTATTGCATCCTCGATGTGGCTAAAAAACACAAGAAAATAAACAATTACCACTGTTTTTTCCCTCTTGCTGGGAGAAAACTTCAAAATCTTAACATGAAAATAGAGTTACTTTGCAGTGGTTATTTGTGAAGGTACAACTGAATCAGCGTATACACAGAAAAAGTAGAAAGAGTGCTTGCTGTATACTAGGCTCTATTCTAAGCTTTTGACATGAATTACCTCACTTAATCCTCACAATAATCTATGAGGATTACTATTACTCCCATTTTACAGAAAAAGAAATCAAGGCTGAAAGAGGTTAACTTTAACTTTATCAAAGTCACACCAATATGAAGCCAAGCCAGGCAGTCCAACGACTGGGCCTGATCTCTTTCACCCTAGGCCTCACTGAAACTTTATGTACAAACACATGGGAACAAACCCAGGGCACAGAGGTCTGGAATTGGGACCCAGGGTGGCTCCAGACAGACATATGTCTTTCTGTTTCTGAAAGAGGCCACACTAGCTTTCCTACAAGGCTATAGGAGGGAGAATCTGCTTCATCCTTTCCTGCCTGGAAAAGTAAGAGGGCCTTTCTGAGGATGTACTCATTTAACACTGAAATTCCTCTTTTAGAATGCAAAATAGTGAGTTAATACTCACTGCCTATTTCATGCTGCCTCATGATTTTATCTTTTAAGCAATGTTCTGCAAACTACAACAGTGCCTTGGTTTACTGCAACAGACAAAACTTGGGTTCAAGTTCAGATCCGCCATTTCTAAGATATGAGTCTTTAGGGAATATTTAAGCACTATAAATCTCAGTTTCCTCATCAATAAACTGGAAAAAATAAGAATATCTACCTCATTGGCTGGTTGTGAGGATTAAATGAGATTTTTTCCATGTAAAATTTTCCATGTTTGCTGCAGTAGTTGTCCTACAGGAAGCATTTGTATCAATCCATGTAGACTAAGCTAGGTGCTATGATTTTTTAAAAGATATCTTAATTATAACAGCATAGATTTAGATTTACTTCTTACTCTATATATCCATCCCAAGTTAGCTGAAAGCTCTGTTCCATGTCTCTTTAGTGGTGGACTATCTGCCATCTCAAACCTTGCCACTTGTCATGGCAAAAGGAACCGAGAAATTGGAGGGTAATTGCGCTGGTAATAAAATGCTAAGCCTAGAAGTAGCACACATCACTTCCTTATAACTCATCAGCCAGAACTAATACATTCTCTCCCATCTCACACTGCAACTACAATAAGGCCAGGAAGTACAATCCCACCATGTGCCCAGCATGAGCTTGTGGGGGGTGCAAAACGCTTGGTGGCCAGCATTAAAGACTATCACTGCACTCAGGATAGCAAATCCCAGTTCTCTTTTGGTGACTTCCAAATGTATTGCTAGTCCATTAGACTTTAGAGTAGCTTTAATGCAGAAGGCTCTGTAATCTCAGGAGCCATGTTTTAACAAGATTCAACAATAGCTTCTGCCTGCACCTGTCTACAAAGGTATTCTCCTGCTTCAATGGAAGTCTGCCTTCCCCTGAGAGGAAAAGAAAAACACTTAAAATTCTTCCCTTTGGAATACTCCATTTAGAGTTCATAGTCAGAGTAAGCAAAAAATATGCAAATAAGACCAAACACAAATTTTGACTGTGGAACTAAGGAAGTCTCTAGGAAAGATGCTAGAGTGACAGGGCATGACTGACATTCTTTCCCACAGCAGATTTACTCAGCTATGTCTTATGAAAATGATTCTTAATCTCTCTTCAATGTTTCTCAAGTCATTTCACATGAACTTGCGTTGTTTTCTGAACAACTTGAACCACGTCTCCTGTTAATTTGACACATTCCTTGTTGATTGACTGACCGACACAGAAATGCTTCTCTGCTCTTCTCTTTTTTGACTTCTACTTATATTCCATTTCAGATTCTTCTATTATATTCTTATTTGGCCACCCCCTTATTGTCGATCATTTTAGATTATTACTAATTTGTCAATATCGTAAATGTAAAAGATAGTACTAAACTCTTCTAGTACTTAAAATCTCCACCGGCGTTTATAAAAATCTGTTGAGGCCAAAATCAGTAGGTAAAATTGTGTGAAGTTGCTCCAAAAAAGCTATTTGTTCCATGTGGTAGCCTTTACCTCGACTTGTAGAAACACCAAACATAGGGTATAGCTACTGTGTGAGACTTAATTACCTGGCATCCTGAGAATTCCCTGGTCGGGTGGCATCATGGACGACAGTGGGACCACATTTTTCAAGAACCTTCAGGATGGTATATGGACTTCAAAATTTCACCATTTAATAAATGTAACATGAAAGTGGCCTGATTTAAAATAATGATTATAGAACGAGGTAACAGCAGAGACGAGTGCTTCCGATTCAGTAAATGAAAAAAGCTGACACTACAATGACAACAATATTTTTTTTAATTATTACAAAAAAGGACTGTCGAGGACTACATAAAAAGTATTCATGTAAGGAGATAATTTTTTTCCTTCAATCTTCCAGAATTTTAGACTATGGTTGTATTGCTTTATATTAATCTAAAACACTTAAGTAGAGCAATGGATACATCTGATGGGAATGCTTTCTGGGAAAGCTGTGGAGCAGCTGCTCTTTCAGAAGTTCTTGTCCATTGTTGCACTTGAACCAGCCCCAGTTGCCTGGATGTGGAGGCCACATTTCGGTTCTCCAGGGTTTTCTTGTAGTGGCTTCCTCCCCTTCAAAACAGGGAACCACCCGGGTGGTCAAGCAAACAATGCAGTGTGGAGCATCCCCCCAGACCTGACTGGGAGACCTCCTGGAAGCCCAAGACCTCCTCTGAGAGAGGGGACTGAACTTGCAGGGGGGGTTAGAGCAAAATGATTTCAGAGCAAGAAACCATTTCAAAGAAACAGGAAATGAGTCCCTAAAACCCAAACCATGTGGAAAGACAGGCTATATCATTTAAACAAACCAACAATAATACAAGTCTATATAAATGCCCCGTGGCTGCCACAATCCTGAAAATTCATTCACAGTCCAATAGGGAGACTCCATCTATTTAACAAACATTTCTTAAGTACCTATGCAACCCAGGCACTGGGATCACTTTAAGATTTCAAATTAAATATCATCTCAGCCCTCCCAGGATGTACATTCTACTGAAAGAGATAGACATGCAAATAGCTAACCAAGTCTGGCAATGAAATACATTTAATACATTTAATAACACGCCTCTATGTTTAACAAGATAGACAACTGAAAGGGCCCACAAAATTTGGCAAAATTCCCAGGGTAGGGGATGAGAGACGAATGCATGAGGTAAGGATGTAATATGATAGAGACTGAATAAAGACTTTTCTCTTTAGAAGCTTAATTGGGAGGAAAAGAGAAAAAACAGGAGGATAGATAGTAGCTTAAGTTAGAATTGAAGGGTAATTTCCCAGGTGGGAGAGGAAGGAGTTGAAGACTCAAGCTAGACAGGGAAGATGGGAGGGGATGGCATTGAGCGCATATTTAACTAGAACTAATTCTTCCTCTTGGAATTTGTACTCTGTCACCCACAAGTTGCAAACATGCCTCTATGTATAAAGAGCTCTTATTTTCCAGCTTTTTTCCTGGCATGGTTTTAGCAGGACATTAGATCTACGATTCTATCTTATGTAAATATGGCACTTATTAAATAACAATGATCTTCTAGAATTTATAGATCTTGAACTCTAAAAGGCATCAACTTAATAGCTATTTGGCACTTCCTTTTGCCTTTTCTTTCTCAAAATGTTACCTAAACATAAAGCCAAAGTTGTAGGGGCCAAAAAACAAAGATGCACTGCAAATCACTGCATTCAGAGAAACCCAGTGATCCGTAAGTTAAAAGAAGAAAAACTGGAAGTGGTTATCTTAGGGACTATTATATTTTTCTTTTCTTTTTCCAGTGTGTTAGTTTTTAGTTACATTTACTTTGAAGTCACTTTAAATTATTTATTCTTTCAAAGCTCAAAGCACAGATATCCATCTGGTGACCAAAATATGGGTAAAATTAAAAGGATGAAAATATGTCTTGATAGAAATAATACTTTTGCTATTAGTTACTTGGTTTTTACTTCAATTAATCAAAACTAATGCTAATTTTTTTAAAATCCATATTTGAGTAGCAAGAACAATAATAAAATGAAATAATTCTTTGTAAGAAAATTTTTTAAGTATTTGCAAATATAAAATTTTCTACCAAATTCTAGTGATCAAAGGAAATAAGATATAGGGTCTAGTCAACTTGAATGGCAAATCTTATTTTATATGTCCTCCATCTTTTAGAGCTAATATTACAGTCTAAAAAATTACAGTCTAAAAACAACCACTTCCTGTTGCTAAGGTCAGCGGACAATCCTTTAATGCTGATATCTAAGATATTTATTATTTCACACTCTCTCAGAGCAAGCACACAAAGTAGCATTGATAGATTAAGGGGCCATAGCGTCTTGTGTGGAAGCAGAAATCCTGAAAATATCACTGTGTCTTTATTCGTAACAGACTTGTGTTTCTGAACTATAGATGGAAAATAAATATTTTTCCTTTTAGTTGCATTATTGCTTTAAAGCCATCTTAAGGTGAAGTTTTTAAACCTCCAATAAATAAATTTTTAATTCACATGTCTAGAACACTGACACCCTCTCTGGAAAAAAAAAAAAAAAAAAAGCTAGCACATTTCAAAAAAAGAGTATTTCACTCTTTGAAAGTACCAGGCTTACCTGTTCCATTGAAAACCAACATTATAAATTTAGTAATATTGACAGTAAGGACTATTTATCTTGGGTGAACAGAATAGAAAGCAGGTATCCATGGTTTCCTACCACCTGGAAGTAACTGTGGTCTAGAACAGGGACTAGGGCACTACAAGCCATGGGCCAAATCCAGCCTCCCACCTATTTTTATAGATAAAGTTTTATTGGAACCCAGCCATGCTCATTCATTTATGTATTGTCTAAGGCTGCCTTAGTGCTGTGATGACAGAATTGAGTCAGTGCAAGAGAGACCATATGTCTCACAAAGCCTATACCAGGGGTGCCAAAAAAAATGCATGCACATTTTAAATGATGTTATCTATGTATTACTGTTTGGAGTTGAATTGAATGTGGTAGCAATGTGTAGCATGACATTCGCTCAAAAGATGGCATTAATCAAATGAATGCTAGAGTTACCATGATACAGGAAGTGGTATTTGAAATTAGAGAATGTTGGGAAAGTATGATGATGGAGGCATGAGTGTGCAACAGAACCTCTAACACGCCTAACAGTTGCACACGTTCGTAATAAGTTTGAGATGCATGGTAAATTGAAACAGCATGCACAGTGATACAAGTGGACACTTTGGTCAATGTTGCTCAAGCAGTAGTTTGCCATAATCAGAAGTGTCTGGACCCTCATGGCACCTCTTATAATTATAGAAGTCAAATGTGACTTGTATTCATTTTTTGTTATTGGTATATATTGAGTATTACAATTTCAATAGTTTTTTCTTTTCTTAAAATGTGCATACATTTTTTTGGGGCACCCTCTGTATTTACTATCTGGTCTTCTACAGAAAAGTTCTGCTACCCTTGTCTAAAGGAATGTGAAGGCCTATGTCCAGTTGAAATATTGCAAAAATATTTACACAATCTTTTTAACACATGGCTCCAAGAGTATCTGTATCTTTACTCAAAAAAAAAAAAGAAGAAGAAGAGTAATGCAAGACTTAGTCAATAAATGGTTGTTTCTTAAACTTAAATTGTTGTTCATGTCAGCTGTAGTAAAAACTGGTAATGCTTTTTGTAATATACTCCAAAAATTTCTCCAAATCACCCCTTAAATAGCATGGTTGGCTTTCTCATACCACATTACATTTTGAAGGGCCTAATCCACTATTTTATATATATTGATATATATATATATATATATATATATATATATATATATATATATATATATATATATATATATATATATCTCAAAGTGGTTTCTTTCCCCATTTCAGTTCTATTTTTCAAGATTTATCTTTGTGTGTGAGGTTCTTTCCTCTGAACAGTAGATAATATCTCAGCCCACTTAGCTATTATTTCTGTCCTTGAATTGCTTTTAGTGTATTTGGGTTGGGTTTTTTCCTAGTGTGTCTCTGGAAATGTGCTTTTCTATATTTATTCTGCACATGACTAGTTCAGTGTGCTTCATTTTACTTCCTTCCTTAATAAACTATTTTGTTAACAGTGTTTATTTTTTCTTCCCATCGTATATCCTGTTGCAGTTATTTTTAAGGTGCTACTGATTCCCTGACACCCAAGCAGCAAGGTAGGGTATGTCAGGTCTACTTCTCACAAGGTTTGTCAGAAGGTCACATGAATCTCTGTTTCTTTTAAGGTATTTTCTCTGAAAAATCTGCCATCTTATTAAAGGTCCATTCTAACTGGGTTTAAACTACAGGTTTTATTGAACATCCAACTAAGTTACATTTTCAGAAATGTTTATGCGTCTATGTTGCTACACCAATAAAAATTGCTAGGGATGAAAAAAGGCAGCAAATCTACTTTTCATTAAATCACCCATGCTAAGTGTTATCATGTGCCATTATATGCAAAATCAAAATGTAACAGTCATTTTTTCTTTAAGATGAAAAATATGGCCTGGCTTATGATCCTTTAAAGCGCATTCAGCTGTACACGAACATCTGTTTAAATACAAACAGCTGAACAATTATGCCAAGAGAATATTAATTAAATATCTGATGTCAACCTGTTTCAAGGGTGTCATCATTAGTGACCAAACACAAGGTTCCCCAATCAAAGCTACCCTTTTCAATATTTTTATTCTGATTTTAATGAAAAGATCAGAGATTTGCTGGTTATACTGATGGCAAGTTAGAAGTGATACCTACCAGGTAAATAAGCACCATGCTGAAACAAAAAATGGAATTAACAATAATAAATGTAAAGTACTACCTTAAAACTTTACAGAATCCATTTTTAAGTAATGTTGGTACAGTAACTCATGCTCTCCCAAAAGTGTCACAATAGTGTGAATTTATAAGCCAAAATTTTAATATGGCTCACAAAAAAAAAGAATCTTTGACTCTGTTCATTAAACTTTGATATTCCTATTAAGATTAGCTGTATTTTGTGATAGAGGAATTCACAAATCTCTCTGTCTCTGTCTCTCTCTCTCTTTCTCTCTCTCTCTCTCTGGACACATGGAGGAAATGTGATTTGCTTTAGCCAAAGAAATGTGAGAAGATATAAGTAAGAAGAAGATAAGTCCCTTACTTATCCCAAGAAGGTACACCTCAGGCAGAAGATCTAATATAAGCTTTGTCATGTGTTCTTTTTCTTCTGCCACTGTGACCCGCATTGTGTACATAGTAGCTGCTCTATCTGCCTAGGTCACAGAGCAAGGACAAGAGTGGCAATGCGGAGCTCCCAGCTCACAACCCAAACTGGCCATGTGCAATGAGCCACTGAGATTTCAGACTTGAATATAAAATCATAACCTAGTCTGTTTTGTTAATTATAGATTTTGTTGTTTATAGAATCATAAAATAGTCTATTTTCTATTAGCATAGTTGAAACCACTTCTGAAATATTATGTTTCTATGTTTTATGTCCAGAGACTGATGCCTACAATGATAAAGAGAAAAGACTCCTAAATGGAAGAAAATTGACCTCCTTAAAAATACAACCCAAAGACCAAATATAAGAAAAGTTTTGAACTTATTAAATGGAGTAGATTCATAATACAAAGGCACTCCAAAAATGAAATGGACTGGCTTATCAAGTGATTTACTTTTCAACAGAAGTGTTTAAAGAGTAACTAAATAGCCAGAGATATATGGAAAAAACTAAAGCTTTAGGAACAAGGTTGAGTGAGACAACTTCTAATGTCCCCACAATTTCTGAGTTTACAAAACAAACAGATCTAACAATATTCATGTCACATGCTAACATTTCCAAGGCTATAAAAATTCATTCCCTACAGCCTTGTATATTGGATGAAAACAAGTACATATATGAGTATTTTTTCTTAATCATTGCCAAAAGCCAAAACTCTCCCAATGGCTGCCACAAACCTTGCCTGTCCCACATCGAGAAAAGTCCCCATATAGTAGTTTTCAAGCACTCGGCAGCTTCTAGTAATCTATAGCTCTCTTCTTTTTTTTTTTTTTTTTTTTTTTTTTTTTTTTATCTTTTCACATTTATAGAGAGAAATTATCTTTTTGTCTTCAGTGCATAGTTATTTCCATTTTACTTTTTGACAGATAGAGAGAGAGACAGAGACAGAGACAGCTAGAGAACCAAACTGCGGGAACTCCCCAGTTTAGCACGTGGGTCCTGCCTGGGCCGGAGCCGGGATTCGATCCTCGGTCCTCATGGCCTCAAAGCGAGCGCTCAACCCGCTGAGCCGTCCCGGCTTTCCCCTATAGCTCTCTTCTGAGACATAGTTTTACAAAGTTTACTTTTTGACCTCCTCTCACACCTCTCCATCCTCCTTCCCCTCTTACCCTCTGTTTTCTGTGTC
>PVKE010002038.1:0-57907 GCA_004027555.1 Craseonycteris thonglongyai
TGAACTGGGGGCACACCCCAGCTCAGCATATGGGTCCGCATGGGCTGGGCCCGGGATTCGATCCTTGGGCTCCGGGGCTGCAAAGCCAGAGCTTAACCTGCTGAGCCATCTCTGCTTCCCCTAAATCTTTAAAATAACAGTGCTGGCAGTGAAACACCATTGCTCATTTATACCACAATGCCTCAGGTAAGCATGGAAACATGAGAGAGAATGAAGGCACCCATGTCATAGTCACTATCCTCACCAGGAGAGAAAAGGGTTTATGGCATCATGCTCTCCTGAGTGGAAAAGCCAGCAAGGAAATACTTGCTATATTTGTGATACCAGATTTTAAACATATACAGCATCTGAACAGTCTAAGGACCCCACTTACCCAGGTTATTAGGGAGGTTTGGCCATCCTTGCTTTATGTGCCAAAAATGTCTGGGTTTGATTGCCAATTATGTGTTTTGAAGCATATCCCAGATCCCGCTATGGGCACTTCCTCACCCAACTACTGCAGAGATGATTAACATGAACCCCTTAGGACTATTTGATGCCCAGTCCACATTCACATTTCCCCATGACTGCTCTCAATTGGTCGTTGTCAACTTCTGCTGGCTGGCCACTACGCTCCTCATCTTCAAGGCTCTCGCCTCCTTTACAAAACCCTTAAACCACCATTGCACTGTATGTTCATTAGCAGTCCCTGGGACATATGTGTTGCTGATGTTGCGAGTTGTCTCCACTGCTTTATGACCCACTTTGAACTCAAATCAGAAAATCACTCAAAATTGCTTTTTGTGTAACATCATTTCCATAGTCTAAAATAAACAGTAAGTAATAAGTCATTACCAAATATATATATATTATATATATATACATATATATATGTATATATATATAATATATATATATAGCAAGAATTGCACATTAAAATGATGTATAACATAGCTACATTTAAGAACATGTTCCACTATCAAACAGCAAGTTTCAACAATGCAAAAACCTCAATTACGTTTGCACCAACCTAACAGAATTTGTTAAGTCACCCCATCTGTGTAGTTTGTTATGGCAGCCCTAAACACTCCACAGGCTCAGGCAGTGACTGCTGTGAAATGCCCATAAACCTCTTATTTCATGGTAACTTTCTTTTTGGGTCATTTTCCCCACATTGCTTAGCTAGAATTCTTCCCTAAAGAAATTTCCTTCTTTAATGAGGGCTATTTGGTTATCCTTGAAGTATAGGTAGGATACATGTTTCACTCTTTTCCTTTAATGGTCAATTTTCAGACCAAGGAATTGGTGTCCTAGTTACCTCCAACGGTAACAATGAGGTTCATTATTTTCTTTTCCTGTTTTGTTCTCTTTCCATCAATATGAACTGGTATATTTAATGTGTGTCAATCAACTGCAGTCTTTTTTTGGTGGTGCTGCTGAAGCTGCCACATCTTTGGCTAAGTGGAGCCCTTTCACACTGTTACTTGTGTCCTTTTCGACAAAAAGACAAAAGTTATTTTTAAAACTGCTTTCTGACACAGGACTTCCCACTCCCACCTTCCTGCCCAACCGTGGAATCAGCCATTTCTCCAACTTTTTTCCAGTGGTGCCAGCAGTGTTCACTGCCACTGGGTTGTCATTGTTTCCAGGCTTTTCCAGTGGACAGAGCTAGGAAACTTTTGAAAGAAAAAAAAACCTCATAAGTTCATATTGATATTTCCAGTTTACAATTAACATCAGTGTTTTTATGTCTTTCCCTAAAAATTGTGGTTACTAAATACCATTAACATACTCACTTGTGTAATCCCACTAGATACAAAATAGTTTCCAAATAACTTACCAATATTAATAAAACCACCAAAGGAAGTTTAAGATTTCTTTGCTGCACTGGTTTTCCTTATACTATTCTTACTATGGTCATACTATAAAATACCAGAGCACTTAAAAAAATGTTCTGTGTGTACAAGGGCTGTCCGGAAAGTATCCAGCCATGTAACTGTTCTCATTATACTGAAAATGGCTGGACTTTGCCCAAATGGTCCTTGTAGTTACAGCATTGACACCCAGTTGTGTACATTCATTTCAGTTTTGTTTTTTTAAGATTTATTTTATTGTTTTGACAAAGAGACAGAGACAGAGAGAGACAAAGAGAAAGGAGAGGGCCCAGAGCAGTCTCCATAGTTGTACATCATCAGATTTCAACATAGTTTCATTCCACACAAGTGGGTGGGGGTCTGGGAGTGGGGGATGTGCAGGGCAGGAACTGGGCAGCGGGCCTCCCGCATGGGAGGCACACCCTGGCAGAAACCGAACTGGAGTGGGAAGCACACCCCAGTTAAACATATGGGCCCACATGGCCAGAGCCAGGACCAGGACTTGATCTTCAGACCCCAGGGCTGCAATGTGAGTGTTCAGCCAGCTGAGCCATCCCGGCTTCCCTAGAATTTTTTGAATTTGTAAATTATTTAACAATTCCAAAGTTAAAGCCATACAAAAAGGTATATCCAGAGAGCTTTTTTCCACCCCAAATTGTGCTCTCCCTTCCTCATGAGTTTTTGGTTTGTCTTTGTGGTGTTTCTTTTTGCAAATATAAAGGGTGTGTGTGTTTGTGTTCCTCCTCCTCACACAAAATCTAGCATTCTATATGCAGTAGGTGCTCCATTAACCGGAACTCAAGCAACTAACACTCTCAAGCAATCAGCTCTCTTAAGCAATGGACAAAAATTGCTTGAGAGTGCCAATTGCTTGAGTTCCGGTGAATGAAGAGCCTACTTACATTTATCCAGCATCTACCAATCCCCATGGGTGCCAGTTAACGAAGAGTCTACTTAACTATATACTAGTCTTCATTTACCTTTACAATATACTCCAAATATATCAGTGTCAGGTCTTCCATGCTCCTTTTTACAACTAGTATTCCATTGTGTGGCAGTGCCATTTTTATTCAGCTGATCTCCCATACACAGTAAGTTGTTAGACAACTTGACAAATAAGATGTTTGCATTTACTACAAACAATTCCACACTACATCACATTTGCATGTCATTTCGTGCTTTTGCTAGTATCTTTAGGACAGGTTCTTACAAGTGGCATTGCTAGATTAAAAAGAAGTGCATAGATCATTTTGCTACATACCAATCTTATTCTTCATTCTGCCTGCCACCAGTGAATAGGCAAACATGCCCATTTCCTCACAGCCACACCAAAAGGCTGCTATGAAACTTACGGATGTTTGCCAGTCTGCTTAGGTGTGAAATGATGTTTTGGTGTCACTTTAAATGGGCATTACTCACTCTATGAGTGAGGTTAACTGTCTTTTCCAAAGTTTAAGGTTCGTTAACCTTCTTCTGTGTACGCTTCTCGCTTTTGCTTTTTTTTTTCCTAACAGATTGTTGGTCTTAATTTCCAGGAACTTTCTATATTAGGGTGATTAGTCCTTTGTGATATGGTTGCCCCCATTCCCAATGTGTTAATTATCTCTTGACTTCGTATTCTTTGTTTTGCCATGCAAAAGTTACTTTAAAATTTTTGGTCAAATTTATCAATATTTTCTGTTATTTCTTCTGGATTTTGAAACACATAATTGTTTTTTTTCCAATCCTAGGTTTTTAAAGATTTATTTTTATTGTTTTTGAGAGAGAGAGAGAAATACAGAGACAGAGAGTAGGGGGAAGGCCCAGAACAGTCTCCATAGCTGCACATCATTGGTTTTTGCATAGTTTCATTCCACAGGTGGGTGCGAGGCTGCACAGGGCAGGAACTGGGCCGGAGTCTCACCCCGGTGAGAACTGAACAGTTCAGCATATGGGTCCACACGGGCCGGGGCCGGGACTCGATCCTCGGTCCCCAGGGCTGCAAAGTGAGCACTTAACCCACTGAGCCATCCCGGCTTCCCCTCCAAGCCTAGGTTTTTAAGAAAACTCTTCCATGGTTTATTTAGTACCTGCGTGATTTTATTTCTTATATTTAGATCTCTGATCCATTTGGAACTTATCCTAGTTTTTGCAATAAGGAAAGAACAATTTGATCTTTTTCCAAATTGTGATCCAATTGTCCCAACATCATTTAGTTAAAAGTCTGTCCTTTCTCCATTTGAGATGCCACTCTAGCCATATACCAACCGTCCCATTCACTCGGATCTATAGACTTCTGGACTTCCCATTCTGTTCCAGGGGTGTTTGTCCCCTTGTACTCTGCTTCTTTTTTTTTGTTTTTTTAATTTTATTATTTGAGAGGAGAGCGAGAGCGAGCGAGCGCATGCGCAAACAAGCCCAGAGCAGTCTCCATAGTTGTGCATCATTAGTTGTGACATGGTTTCATTCACACAGGTGGATATGGGGCCACACAGGGCAGGAACCAAACCGGGGCCTCCTGCATGGGAGGCTAGAACCTTCGCAGCTGAGCCATCCTAGCAGTTACGTTACGCCATAGTTCAGCATATGGGTTTGCATGGGTCAGGGCAGGATTTTATCCCCAGACCTCATGGTTGTAAGGCCAGTGCTCAACCTGTTAAGTTATCCCAGCATCCTGACTTTTTTTCTTTTTTTCAAAGATTTGTTTTTGACACAGAGACAGAGAGAAGGGGGAGGGCCCAGAGCAGTCGCCATAGTTGTGTTTCAACTATGAAGTTTTCAATATGATTTTGTTCCACACAGGTGGGCAGGGGCTGCAGAGTGGAAACTGGGCTGGGGGCCTCCTGTATAGGAGGCACCCCCCCCCCCAACTGGGGGTCAAGAACTGAACTGGGGGCCTCCTGCATGGGAAACACACCAGTTCAGCATATGGGTCCACAGGGGCTGGGGCTGGGATTCAATCCTCAGTCCCCAGGACTGCAAAGTGAGCTCTTTAACCCACTGAGCCATCCCGGCTTCCTCCTGACTTTTTCTTAAGATGCTAACACAGTAAGTTGTATCAAACTATCATTCCTTTCCTGGAATAACTCCCACTCTGTTATGATTTTTTAAAATGTGCTGTGGGATGCTATTTTATAAGCAAATTCTGGAGGAACTAGGAGGTAGAGCTTCCCATGGGAGGCCATCATGACCCAAGGTTTCCCTGAGGTGGGGCCAGTCCGGGAGGGCAGATCAGTGGTATGGGCAGCAGTGAACTGGGGAATCTCGTACTTTCCCCAGTACAATTTCCAGGCAAGAGGAAGGCAAGTGATAACTACTTAAATCCTATCCTAAAAGGCGTATTACAATGTGACAAGGACTAGTTAAGTAAATTACGGTACACCCATACAGCAGAATACTAGTGATTAAAGAGAATCAGGAACTTCATGTACCAATATGGAATCATCTCCAGCTATAGGGAGCAAATGAAAGTCAAGGGCACATCAATCTTCATTTGTATAAAAAAATAGAAAAAAATTGAAGTGTATTTGCTTGTACATGCCTAAAATAGCTCCAGGAGACCAAGAAACAAAATACTCAGTTGCCTCCAAGGAGGGTAAAACTGGGTGGCTGAGGACAGTGAGGAACTCCTCACTCTTTCTTGACAGTGTTGTTTGGCTTATAAGCTCTGCGCTGTCCTACTTCTCCACAAACTTAAGTACTTAAGACAAAAACTTGGAACTCAAAAAATAAAAAAGGACCCAGGGGTCCTGATTATTTACCAGCGTGCTCAATCCTAATCCTAGATTCCTGATCTCTAGGGGAGCAAAGGGCCACCGAGTCCAGCCTCTTCCTCATCCAACCCCTTTCCTGGGTGCCTGCCTAGGTGGACCAGGCCCCCAACATTGTCACTGTGTTTGACTGCTCCATGGAGACAATGGTCCAGAGTGCTGCGCCGAGGCCAGGTGGAGTGCCGGGAGGATGACTGTGAGTAGGCCATCCGCCAGCGCCTGGAGATGCACTATACCTTGTGTGAGACTGTCTTAACCTTCTACCAGCAGAACCTTCTCCGAAACGTAGGTACTCATGACTTGCCGCTCAGCCTCCTGGCCCCCAGGAGAGCAGATCCAGCTTAAACAGCACATGGGACATGCTGTGGCCCCAGATCTCCTAAGGCCCCCATTGATCCACTGGGCACACCGGGGAATTCCTCTCCTTTAGACCATACCAGGCAAGCTGTGATCTCCCAGCTATGACATTTAAGGTCTAAACAGGACCCAAACTACAAAATTCAATACATTTAACTTATCTATGAAACATAAGATTATGACAACTGATCAACTGCAGCTCAAATGCAGCTACATAGATGCTCAAGGTGGAAAGTAGGGATAACTTCATTCTCAAAGTGACCCACACAATTCCTGTACTTTTCATTATGAAAATAGGGAATGTTGGCGTTTCCTCCCATCCCTGACTAAAGGTAGGAACATAAGCCTAAAAAGAGGGACAGCAATGCCTTTGGAACTAGCTCTGGCCAAGGACAGGATGGGAGGGCTAGTGGGTGATGCCCCTCATCCCCTTCCTTCCTTCCTATGGCCTATTTGCAAGGACAGCATCTCTCTACAGCCTGTTGCCAAGTGGCCAGCCATAAGTAACCGTCTTGCCCCAGCCTTCCTGACCCATTTCCCTCCTCCCTCACCTGTACAGTTCTGGGACTACCTCCTGATTTTTTTACCCACAATTAATAAAAAGAGGCATGTGAACTCATTTCCCCCTTATCATTGGGGTAGAGGGTAGTCACCCTGCTGCGAATAGAATTGACCCCTTTTGCTTTCACTCCTATAGATCTTAGCAGAAGTTCCAGAAAACGTTTTTGCTAAGTGCTGCTCTGTCATTGAAAGCCTGCAGTGAGATGGAAGGAGAATGGGGGCTGACACACCCTTACCCCAGAACCCACATGGGGTTCAGAAAGAGGTGCAGTATCTGCAAAGTATGATGTCTATGAGGGGAGCCTGGGGTTCTAATCTTACTATCCACACAATCCCAGAGCAACAGCACCTTTTCCTGGCCCACAATGCCACAAGGTGGGCTGACTGAGGGTGACCAACAAACTTCCACGGGGGCAGGTTCTTAACAAACGTGGAAGGTCACTGGCTGTGAACAGTCCCACCTATTGCTGACTCCTGTTTGGTGCTGTCATTTAAGCCCATTAGACCCGCCAGCCATCCAGATTCTGAATGTGAAACCTGGTTTTTGAGTGTTGGTATTCAACCATAAATCCAAAAGGAAGTCCTGTCATACAGCATGCCTTAAAATGACCGTTCCTGGGCCAGACAATTCAAGTGGCCCCTCAGTTCACTCTCCCATCTAGTCCTCCTCCTTGAGAGGCCACAGCCTACCACCAAGCACCAGAACCAGTGCTATTTCCTTCAACAGCCAGGTTTCCACCTCAGGTCTAAGGAACCAGGCCATAGCTGGGCACTATCAAGACCAGGACAACTCCCATGAGGCAGAGCAGTGCATTTGCTATGGTGGCAGGCTGCGTCCATGGGAACACCTACCCCATGGGATCATCCTGGGTGCCCTGCTCCCCAGGTTCCCAGAGGGTGGAGGGAAACTGCAGCACTGGGGCACAGGCTGCTTCTCCCTTCCTGCAAAGCAGAACCAGAGGGCGGCCTTTAGGGGGGCTGTACCCCACTCTCTGGCCAAGCTGTTGTTCTCTACAAACACATTGCGGCCAGCAGCAGTTTTAGACAAAAAGCACTTTATTTAACAAAAAAACAAAAACAAGAACAAAAAATAATGGGGGAGGGAAAAGTTATAGGAAAGCACAACGCGCCTGCAGAAAACTATTTTCTCTTATAATTCTGTTTTCTTATAAACAAAGAAAAAACACAACACAAAGCTTGTAACTTCCAATCACCGTTATCAGACTTTTACAACATCTATAAAGAACAAACATCTGCTTCAAAACTCTACGGGGTGGAGAGACAGAAAGAGATGGCACCCAGCAGACATGGGGAGGTTTTGTTATCATTTATTTGTGAAGTTAAAAACGAGCGATAAAAAGTAAAAACTGCCATACAATTTTTTTGTTTGTTTTGTTCTCAATTTTTCAGTTTCAATGTCCTCTTGAAACAGATGAAACACAACAGACCAGTCCTGGGAGTGAGGGCACGGGAGGGCTGAGGGAAGCCGAGCTAGGGCAGAAGGAGGAGCGAGAGGAGGAGCAGAGGCTGAAGGGCTCAAGTGATGTGGGGCAGGAGGGGCTGGGGCGGGGGTTTCCTGCAATATCAATACCTGGTCCAAGGAATGTTCCAACTCTAACTAAAAAAAAAAAAAAAAAAAATAGCAAGAGTGACTTTTTTTCCTTTTTAGAAGTTTATTTTAAAAACATGAAAAGGGCCAAGGGTGGTAGAGAGAAAATGCTTTCCCCTGAAAAAGGCAGTTTCAGGAAGGCTGGGGGTGGGTGGGGGTGGTGGTATAGAGATTTATATATATATGTATATATAATTTTATAGGTTGTTTTGCTTTTTGTGTTTATTTAAAAAAAAAACTTTTTTTGGCAGAGATTTAGTTCTCACTATCTTCTATGGCTGGCTCAACATGAAGGATCCCAATTTTGAAAAAAAAAAAGGATGTGAGACACACAGAATGAGGCGAGAGAGCGAGAGCTGGGCACTGACCTCTGAGCCACTGAGAGAGGGCTCCCCTGCACAACCCCCAAGGCAGCCATCGCTCTCTCACCAAATGGAAAAAAAAAAAAACCCAAACCAAACAAAATGAAAAAAAATAAAAGAATTTTCACAGATGAAGAAGTTCACATTCATTCGATTCATTGAGCCTGCGGAGAGGGAAGAGATAGGAATTGGTCACTACGGGGAGGGGGAGGCAGGGCTGGAGACTGGGGGCTGGCAGCAAGGAGGGGGCCAGGAAGCCCCTCTCCTGAGCTGGTGGCTAGCAGGATGTGTCTGTAACTGTCTAGTCAAGTGCTCCGGGGACTCAGCTGAAGTCAGACTGGCTCCTTGATAGAAGAGAAAGAGTGACACAAAGGCAAGGAGAGAAGCAGGAGCCACGGGAGGTGGTGAGGGTGAGAGAGAGAGACAGAGAGACAGAGAAGCGCATTCAGGGTTTGGAGGGGGGAAGGTGGGTGGCTCCCGGCGCATCATAACATGAACAATCTCAGAGATCACGATGTCCCCACAACACCCCTGTGAGGTAGGTTGAAAGGTGGCAGCGATCGTCATGCCCACTTCACAGACAAGACCGGGACACAGAGACGGGCGCGAGAGCAGAGGCCAAGCCCAGGCGGAATGGGTAGGGCCGTCCCCTTGGGAGGCTCCCAGAGTCTCCACCAAAGCCAGGGCTGGCCCATGCTGGGCTGCCTGCAACAGTCACTTGGACACCAGGGTGGAGAAAAGATCGTGGATTTAGAAATAAAAAAGAACAAAAACAAAAAAAATAATACAGAAAGGGGGGAAAATGATCCGTTTTTTTCCCAAGTGGCCAGATTTTGAGTGAGTTAGCAGCCAGGATGGTGACCAACGTTGCAATGGCTGGCCTGCCTCCACCCCCAGGACTACCCACCAGTTCAACAGTTCCACCTTTTATCTGGCTCGCGCTCTCCCCCAGCATCACGACAGCGTTACACACGAACAAGCGGGCCGGCGGATGGAGGCCTCTTCTTTAACCTCTGGACCCAGCGCACACTTCCCCTGGCTCGTGGGGACTCCCGGAGACCTCCGGCCACATGGCCCCCGCTGCAGGCATCAAGGACACACCCCGCAGGGAAAGGGATTTCCGGCGCTACCCACTAAGGCAGGATGGACGGTGGCCGGGGGTTGGAAAGAAAAAGGAGGAGGAGGAGGGTGGCAATTCCCACTTGCCTGCTGCTGTCCCTGCTGTGTGGGTGGAGGCTGGGGGCCGCCAGGACCGGGAGTCTGTCCGTAGTAAGCAGCTTGCTGTCTGTAATATTCGGCCCAAGCGGCGCTGTAGTCTGGCTGGGAGCCTGGGGGTGCTCCTGGACCCCCTCCAGTGGCCACTTGAGCTGTGGGGGAGAGGGGGAGAGTGGCTGGGCACAAGGGTGCGCCTGGCCTTGCCCCACCCCAGGCTCTTTGGGTTCAGCCTTTTTAAAAAAATGATATTAAGTCATAGTTGACAAACATTATTGCAGCCTGGGCGACTTTCTCAGGAGGAGGGCTCCTTCTAATTTTCTCCAAGTGTCGCAGTCCACTAGCTATTTATTTTTGCTTGCTCAAATACATACAGCTCCCCTGATTGTGAAGAGCCTATTCTCACCTCTAGCAGCTGTATTCATGCGTGTGAACAATGTGTTCAGGCATACAACTACATGCTACTTACATTCCTTACCATGTGACCAGAGTCTAACCACGTGCCTCCATACAAAGTGATAATGATACTGACTACATTCCCTGTGCTGAACACTATGTCCATGACTTGGTTTTGTGTAACTCACCCTGCTTCTTGTAGTACTCCTCCCAGGCCTTCGTGTAGTCTTGCTGTGGGGGAGCTCCAGGCTGCTGGGGCTGCTGGCCTGTAGGTGGTGGGCACCAAGAGGTCAGAGGCCAATGCGGGGACACAGCTGCCCTCCCACTCCCCAGGCTGACTTGAGCTCCCGAGGCAGCCCTTGTACTCACCCATCTTTTTGTAATACTCTTCCCAGGCCTTGGTATAGTCCGACTGGCCTGTGGGTGGGGGTTGAGGGGGCTCCCCCTGTGAGGGTGGAGCTGTAGGGGCCGGTGCGGGGCCAGGTACAGGGCCTGGGGGCTGCTGGTAGTAGTGTGAGTAGTAGGCGGCCCAGGCTGCGTTGGGGTCTGCGGCAGCCGCGGCAGCTTTATCTGCAGGAGGGCAGTGCAGGTTGAGAGAGTGACACAGGAAGCCAGAGCTTTGTGCCCAGGCCCTGAGCTGCCCCTCAAATGGGCAGCCTTACTTACTCGGGTCATGAGGCGCAGGCGGTTGCCACTGGGGGTAGGTATTACCCCAGCCCTGGGGTGGGTATTGGTGAGGAGGGGGACCCCCGGCACTGCAAGATGAGAAAGGGGAGGAACACATGAGCTGGGGCTACTCCTCTGAGGGGGTAGGGAAGGCTGATAGGAAGGAGGCCCAGGGAAAGGTGTTAGACGATGTAACACAAAAAACCCAGGTTGTGAAACCAAGTCCCCAAATTCATCATACATGAATTTTTCTATGGGGTAGAGACCAGGGTCAACACCTATGGCATCTTGTAAAAAGTGGTGTCTGTAAAAGAGAGGAGTGGGCTGGATCTTATCTGGGGTCTGAACAATCGGCACTTCTAAATGACGGGGACAGACCTCTTGGTGGTGAATGGAAATGCAAGTGGGGCCTGTCACATTTCTTGCCAGCATAGTGACCCCTATGTCTCAAATCCCAGGAGCTCAGAGAAATACTCACTGAGGGGGAGCCCCTGGTGGCCCCTGATTGAAGGGGCCAGGATTGAAGGGCCCCATGGGTCCAGCAGGGCCTGGTCCACCTGGGCCTGGTCCAACGGGGCAGAGGGGACCCTGGAAGAAGGAGAATGTGATAAAGTCAGTGGGTGGGAGATAGGAGTCAGGATCCAGGCCTGGGCTCCCATCCCAAAACCCTCCCAGAGCCCACCTCAATCTTCTCCTCAATGAGCTGCTTGGCATGGTCAATCTGCTGTGGTGAGCCACGGATGATAAACAGTTTGAAGTTGGGGTCCCCATTGGGTGGCAGCTGCCGGGAGATCTCTACAAAGGCGCCCGTCTGCTGGTTTATGGCTTTCACGTTCTCGCCACCTGCAGGGACACAGGCAATGAAGGGAGGGCAGGAGAAGAGTGGGTAAGGGACAGAGGGCAGGAAGGGCCTACTCACCTCGGCCAATGACTAGCCCACACTTGTGAGTGGGGATGGAGAAGGTCATCTCCCCACCAGGAGGGCCCCAGTTGCCTTGGCCCCTTCCCCGGCCCCTTCCCCCAGGGGGCATGCCAGGACCCCCTGGAGGGCCTGGAGGACCACTCTGCAAGACAGAGAGGAGATGGAGAATGAATACAGGAAGCGGGGCCAGTCCCTTCTGTCCCCACCAACCCTTCTCATCTGTGGTGCGGCACCTACCCTGAGGCTCTGGAGGAGGTCATTGATAATCCGCGCTGCATGCTCACACCGGTCTGGAGGCCCCATTATATGAGCTATCTTCTCGGGACCCGTCCCATCATCTGAGGCCAGCATCAGAGAGCGGAGACAAATGTAAAAGAGAAGCACAACTCCAAATCACTGTGCCAAGCTAGGTGTCTGAGACATCTCAGACTCAAGTGTCACTTGCCATACTTCACTTATTCAAGGAGGAAGGCAGGCAGGTCTACATCCCCAGAGAAACTGACCAACTAGGTAGGGTGGAGGCTGAGGTTTCTTTCTTGCAATCAGAACCCCCAGAACTAACGGATCCCTCTTATAGAACTAAGAACAAATCTCTAAAAAGCAACAGAGGACCAGACCTGCCCTCAAGAGACTCTCACAGGTTCAGTAGGAGCCCAGAGTTGAGGCAGTGATCTGATCCAGTCCAGGGTGCCCATATTTACCCAGGCTGCCCTGCTGGGATGGGCCACTGGTGGGGGAGAGGGAAGGGGTAACAATGGACAGGAGAGGAAAATATGCTCTCTTTGGACCCAGAAAGTGTGCCCATCATCAGTGCTCTCAGAGGCTGTCTCACAGAGGAGGGAGACAAGGTCTAGGAGGAAGGAGGCACCACCAAGAGGCTCAGCAGGCTAACCATGATTGTCAAGCTGCCTGCAGTGTACCCTCAGAGTGATCTTAAGAGAACAGCAACGGGGCAATATATCCACATGGCTCGGCCCTGACCTTGTTTAAATTGGATCCGAACACCAGCATCATTCTGGATTTTCTTGATCATCTCTCCGCTCCGGCCAATGACCACACCAACAGAATGCCTGGGCACTGGCACCTGACAAGGGAGGGAGATAAGATGAATCAGATAGGTTTTGCCCCTATAGCTCAGCTGCCCCCTGCTGCCTACTGGCCATGAGTAGCCCCACACCCTATGACCACTACCCCAGGGGGGTAAGCCCACACTTACATCAATGCCCCCGCCAATTCGGGATCCATACTCATTCCGGTCCCCAAAGCCACCCTGGTCACGCTCCCGAAGGATGTCCATCACCATCTCACAGGCTTGCTACAAACACACAGGCATGGTGTGAATGGCAAACCTTGCTGTCCCCAGACCTCAGCCTTCCACAAACCAAGGGGTCAAAGGCCTACACTAAGGACAGATACTCAGGTGCTGCCCTCTTTACTACCTTGAAAGGCAGGCATGGCCAGCACCTTCATTTTCCAGATAGAAAAACAGAAAATCAGGGTTTAGGCCACTTGCTCATGTATAAACCACTAGGAGGGATAGTTTGGCACAAGAACACTCAGTCTTGTGGACTTCAAAGCCAGTGCTCTTGAAAACCTCTCCTTTTCATTCAAATCTCCAACCCACCCACCAGCCCTTACTTCTCCAGAACCCCCACCTCCTGCAGGGTGAGCTCACCTGCACTTTGTAAGGATCCCCAATGATCCGAAGGGGTTTGTCCACATTTGTATTCTGGGAACCATCTTGAATTAAAATCATCTTCACTCCAGCTCGTTCCTTTAAAACCAATGTTGATGGTCAGTGCTGGCCTTCCAAAGAACTTTCTGGGGACAGGTACATTCAGGGATTGGGGGGGGGGGGCGGTGTCCATGATCAAAATGGGTAAAAAAGGCTGGCAAAGCAACCAGTGGGGAAGTGCTGTGTAAGCGCAGAAGGAAACTTCCTAGGGATAGGAGGATCCTTTGACACCACTCAGCCCTCACCTGCAGCTGCTTAATGGTCTCCCCGCCCTTGCCAATGACCAGGCCGGCCTTTCCTGCAGGAATCATAATCTCCTGTATTGTGCCATTCTGGCCCCCATTGGCGTTGTCATGGAACTGTCCTGGGGGGCCTCCACGACCCCGTGACACGATGTCATCCAGCATCATCTTTGCTTTCCTGGGAAGGGGAAGAATGAATGCTGTCACTTGAAAAGAGTACTGGCCTAGAACCCACCCACTTCCCCCCAGCTGAAAGGGAAGGTGACTCCAACATCTGTGTCTGACAGATGACGAGGAAAGGAGTACTGCCTCTGGGGCTGGGATGTAAGGACACGATATGGGAGTCACCTCCAACTTTCAAAGGTATAGAGAGGGTTTCTGTCTGCTCCCATCACAATGACAGGCCCAGCCAGGCACTTACTGGACAGATTCTGGGGCTCCTGTCAAGGATACACTGCGCTCGGGGAGGCCACCACTGTCTGGAGAGAAGAGATAGGCTCACTGCCTCCTGTGTCTGCGGACCCTGGAAAGGCCTTCAGTAGAGATGAGGAAACTTCCAGAACAATCAACGGCTACTCCTGCCACAATTCAGCAGCCTAACAAATCAGTTTACCTCCACAAACACCTGAGAGGTTGTTCTATGCACGGTCATGGTCAGGAAACTTAAAAAGTCCAATAAGGGAAACAGAGCTTTTAAGGAGTAAGATGAGGTGGAAGGAGCAGCAGATTCTAGGTCTAAAGCCGGGGCCACTCCCACCACCAATGACGATAACATGTGTACCACCAAATCTACAAACTCTACTCTGCTAAAGTAAGTCCTAAAACCCCAGCAAAGCAGGCACCTGCAGACAAGCAGGCAGAATTGGAATTCACACCCAGCCCTGACCTCAAATCTATTCTAATGCACCTTTCTGCCTCCCATATTTCTGCTTGTTTTCCGCTAGGTGTTTAGTTTATGTAGCAACTCAACATTAATGGTTCACAGCAGGTTTAGAATGAAGCACATGTGACCAAGCCCAGATCTCCCTCTGCAGCCCTCCCCCAACCATAAAATGAAAGAAAACAAAAGTTGCAGCTATACCTCAAGGTGCTGTACTAGTAAAGATACCACACTGAGCCTGGCATGTAGAAGGCTCTCAATAAACCAACAATAAAATAAATGCCAGCCCATTTCACATCTATCTAGTCAAGGCAAAAGTTAAGAGTATTACTCAAGTACAAAGAGCCCAGCGCCTGTTCTGGCGTGAATCAAGCTCACTCATACCTGGAGAGATCTGGACTTTACAGCCTGAATCCTGCTGGATTTTGTTAATCTGTTCGCCTCCTCTGCCAATAACTAGGTGAAGAAAGAAAAACAGAGACTGACAATGGTATCAGCACTGAGAAGACTGGGTGGTAGGAGGTTCTGGCCCCACTGATGTTCCAGGGTGGGGTGGGGTGGCAGTAGTCATGTCAAGAGCTTTACCGTCCTCCCCACCCAGAGAGAACAGATGAAAGCCCACCACCAGGGGAGGCCCATTCAGATCAAAGGCTTCTGGGCTGGCAGCGGCTCTCAGGATACTGTCCCCGAGACAGAATAATGGGTGTTCCTGACCACAGTGACCCACACTCACTTAGTCCCACCATGCCATCCGGGACCCTGTACTCCTCTGTCATTGAAGTCCTGCAAAGAGAAACAAGGTCAGTCTCAAATGGTAAAGAAGCAAAGGAAAAGGAATTAAGAACAAGAGGGTCCCCTAGAGAAAAGACCCCTTGATGTTCTTGCGATGGGACCAAGACTCCACAGGCCTAAGCAAAATCTAACAACATGGGGCAGGGGCTCCCTCTCCCCACAGCAGGTCACTTCATCTCTTGAGGCCTCAGTTTCCCCACCTGGGCCACAAGAGGCTTGTTCTGCGGTAGTGTGGTCCCTGAAACAGTGCTGTCCCACTGACTCAGGGAAAGAGTGATACTTGGGACACTTTTATAGCAATCTGGTAAGAATCACTTTACATCTGTGGACTTACAAAAAATGAGTTCAGTATCTTTTTCATTTCATTTCCCCTAAAAATAATTTCTATTTTGTTTTATAAAACTTCTGGCCATTAAAAAAAAAGGAACAATGTGGTCCTTCACAAGGATTCTATGTCAGATTCACTGAAGTCATTCTCAGGGGCAAAAGGTAAGGAAGACCCCCACCACCTAGGCCAGGGGTGGCGAACCTTTTGGCAACTGAGTGCCAAAGTTTATGAAATAAGAGTATACTTGCTCGACTCGCATGCCAACCCATCGAGTGAGATAGAGGTATCGATTACTTTTATGTCTATAAGAGCATAAACAATAATTTCTTTTTTTAGAGCTAGTATTTTATATATTTTTTATTTATTTATTTATTTTGGACAGAGAGAGAGAGATACAGAGACAGAGAGAGAACTGAACTGGGGGAGCTCCCAGTTCAGCACACAGTTCCGCACGGGCCAGGGCCGGGATTTGATCCCTGGTCCCCGGAGCTGCAAAGTGAGCGCTCAACCCACTGAGCCATCCCGGCTTCCCCAACAATAATTTTTTTTTAAATGGTATTCACAGCTCCGTGTGCCGAAATAATTGCTCCGCGTGCCACTTTGGGCACACGTGCCATAGGTTCGCCACCCCCACCCTAGGCTCTATCACTCTTAAGAGACAAGTATTTACAGAAAACAGATGGAAAAAAACCCAGCGTTTTCTAATAAGACATGTCTGTGTATCTGAGTATTCCTATCCAAACAAACAAAGCACCAGGGTGCAGAGACCATTCTCTGTCACTACAGCTAACTGCCACAACCCTCTCCTTCCTTCAGTCCTGCAGACTGGTTAAGTACAGGGATGGTCTTGGTCCACTCTTTGGTGGACCAGCCCTAAAACGTGTGGCCCCGACAGAGCTCTCCCCCAAGTCAGCAAGAAAGGCCGGAAACAGCTGACAGACAAGGAAATGACGTGTTCTCCAAATGACAACTTACCTAGGAGGAGGATGGATGGGTCCAAGTTGAGAACTGATGGCTGCAGAGACAAAATCCAAAGGAAAGATTGGCCTGACTCCTCTCTGGGACCCCAAACACCTTGGCCCCAGGTGCTCCTGGCCTGCATGGGGGTGACTAGCACAATTACAGGCTGAACCCTCCTGAGCACTCAAGCACAATAAACCCTCATTAAGAGTATAGGAACTGGGTATTTCTGACACAATTACTGGGAGCTCTGGGAACCCTAAAGCTCATGGATCCCAAATGATGACCACCTAGAGCCTCCATAAAGGACGGGTGCTCAGTGTTCCTAGCTCCCAACTCCTAACAATCTCATAAGACCCTGAAGCTGCCCTCTGCCTGTGTCACCCAATGGACTTACAGTCTCCCTGAGAAGCCAGTTTCTTGCTCTCTGGTTGGTCTGTGAAAGAGAGAGGATGTCAGATGCAATATCTACCCACCCATAGCTGCCTCAAATCTGATGCTCATCCCATGTCCTGGCAAACAACCCCCCTGTCCCCATTCCCCAACATCAGATCCTAAGACAGGAGAGTAGCAGAGACCAACCTAAGAGAGAGGCAGACTCCATCAACCCCACCACCAGCACTCAGGGTAAAAAGGCACTTTATAATGGGGGAATAATGATGGTGGCACTTGAGTCCTTCCAGTTTAGGACTGGACCTGTTTCAGGCGGAGGTCCTGAATGAAAAAAAGTCAGCTGGCCACCCAGTTCATTTTGGCTCTGTGGGTAATGTCACATGCCCCAGGGCCAGCCAAACTTTACTTACATAGGGCCTCAATAACAGTGCAAGCATTTCCCCAGCCTACCCAGAAGGGGTGGAACAATCTTGAGAACTTACAACTTGGACCTAGCCAATCTGCCCTCCTCTCAGCCACCTGATACCTCAGGATGGTGGCCCAACAAAAAGAATAAACAAAGCTGGAATTGCTGAGGTTTTAAAAGATCAAAAGGTAGCAGGCTTCCCCCACACTCTGAACCACATTCAAACAAAGGCACCTCACTCTCTACCCCTAGCCCTTCCTTTCAGCAAGTAGTTACCTCCATCTTCCAATTGCCGCTTTTGACCCCCAAAACCAAAATCAGGAGTGCTGTTATTCACTGTTGTAGCAGCATCACCTCCAATTTTGGCTGCAATCTAGAAATGAAATTGTAAGCACAGTCAAATTACCACCAAAAAAACCACAATTTTCTATGATGTTCAGATCAACTTCTTATAACCTCTCCATCTTGCTGTCTGGCCTGGGAGTGGCTTCCCCTGAATTAGGGAAGAGCCTGTTAAGACATTCTGAGTTTTCAACTAAGGCAGGGCTAGGCAAGACACCAGATTGCAGTCCACAGGTGGACCACCAAGCAATTCTGGGTGACCACCTGAATAATAAAATAGGTAGTAGACTGCAAAGAGAAGTAGCCCTTGCCCTGAAAAAAAATCTGCCCACACCTGGCCTAAGGCCCCGGAGTTCAAGAGTTATCTAGGAATTTCAATATTTGGGAGGAAATTGTTTGTGGCCAGACACACTGACTTATTCTAGGGGTAAAAAGAACAGAAGCTCAGTGCTAAGGAGGGTCCTTAGGTTTTCTCCACAAGGGAGGGACACAGAGAACTAGAAAGTGAGACTGTAGGTTGTCCTGGGATGCTGAAAGGCACAACTTTCCTTTATTTTCCCCACCCTCAGAATCTTTGCATTTGTGGAACAAATCTCAGGGAAGTTTTTGCTTCAAGGCATCTGAAATCTACATTTGACCAAAACAAAAGACTCTTTTGGAACACATGTTACAACTTAGCCAACGAACTTAACAACAGTCTGTTTCTGGAATTACGGTGTTCCAAGTTTCATTACAAGTTTTCCAAAGAAACACAAACCAGGAGCTAAGGATCTATCTCATCACCTCTTTTTAAAAACACCACTTTGAGCCAAAGCTCATGGGCTCCCAGATGAGGCCTTATCCCACCCTGAGAGACAGCATCAACTCCCTCTGTTACAGCTGCTTCTCATTCAAGACAGTTCTATGGGCAAGCAGATCAAGTGCACATTAGAACACTATCCCATTCCAAAGGTGAGAAAAAAACAGACCACACTGGACAGGAACAGGGTGTTCACCTAACGGGACCTCCCACCCTGCCCTGGAGGCACTGGGACAAACCCGGTCCGCTGGCGTCTGCTTCCTAAAAGGGCGGTAAAGTCCTCCTATTCTATAGGTCTCCTCCACTCCAGGCCCTGGGGAGGCTGCAAATGGAGCTGGGGAAGTCACAAATAAAGCTGGGGAGGTCAGTCCCACCAGCATGTGATGCTTCCATGTTGTCATCAAGACTTGTAACACTGTGGTGGGACCTTCCCCTCTTTCCCATAAAGAGAGACCATACTTGAAAACCATTGTATTAAAAAGAGCCAGCCCTATGCCCACCCTCCCCATTTCGCCTAAGTGCCTGGCTACTTTGGCAGCAAAAGGGTCCCCTTTCCATGCTCAATAAGGACTCCCTCTACCCCCACCAAAGTCCTTTTCCTGGGAGGTGGGTGTAAATGGAACTGGATTGAGAGCAAACAGCACTCTTTCCCCTGACGGACATTGGGGCAAAGCAAAACCTTCCCCGGGGAAGATGGACCCTTTCCTTCCAGGAGAGTGGGGCATGTCTTCGTGTTTCAAGGTGGGAGGGATCCCAAAGTGCAAAGTGAGTGGCCGAGCTGCAGGGCCTCTGTACAGCCAGGGGCCGCTCTTGGAGATCCCCCCCAGGCGTCCCTTCCCCTCTGTGGGAGGTCACCCACGAGGAACCCTACTCGAGTTGCCAGGGGCTGCCCAGGCCCTCGCCTACCGCCCCACGTGACCCCTAGTCTGCCCTGGCGCCCCCCCCCACGACCCCGTGTACGTGACCCCGCCCCCTCCCCCTGCCGAGCGCGCCCCCCTCAGGCCGGCGGCCTCCTCACCTGGCGGGCCCGCTGCACGGCGTCGGCGAAGGCGTCCTTGCGGATCCCCGGGCCGCCCCCGCCGGGGGGCTGGGAGGGACCCCCAGCCGAGCCTCCACCCGGGCCGCCACCGCCCGGGCCGCCGCCGCCCCTGTCCCCCGCGCCTGGCGGGCCCGGTGGAGGGCCTCCCCCGGCGCCTCCGGCTCCCCCGGAGCCCCCGCCCCCGCCTGCAGGCGGCGGCGGCCCGGGCGGGGGTCCTCCCGTGCTATAGTCCGACATGGCGCGGCGAGGCCGGGCCTGGCGCGGAAGCTGAAGCTGAGGAGGAGGAGGCGGCGGCGGCGGCTCAACGCGGGAACAAGGCCTCGCTCCACACGGCCGCGGAGCACTCTGGGAACTCAGCGGCTGGGAAGACGACAAGGGGGGAGAAGGACGCCCCCTCCCGCCGCCGGACGGCCGCCGCCGGTCCAATGGGAGGTCGCCGCCGCTCCCCGGACACCAATCGCGGGCTCTGTAGGCGAGCGACCAATCGGAGTGCCGCGAGAGGCAATGGGCGGGAGGCGCCGTGTGGCTGACAGATCCCGAAGGCAATGGGCTGCGGGCTACACGCGCTAGGCGGGCAAATCAAGGCGATCCGAGAAGGCGGGAGGCCCAATGAAGCTGGACTTCCAGAATCGCGGGGCGGCTTCAGAAGCGGACAGAAAGGAGGGGCCTAGCTAAAGGTCCCTTTGAACGGTCTGGTTGGGCACTCAGTGAGATAGTCGTGTACGTAAGCCAATGAGTACACGCGGAAGGCGGTTCTTGTACAGATTGGCAGTCAATTCAACCCAATCGTTGATGAGTTCTGGATGATGCGCTCGGGTTTGGACGGGATTGCTTTCTGTTACCCAGAATCCTTTTCTAGCCTTGACCTCCAAGCCAATGGCTGAGCGACGGGGGCGGGTGTGAGGTGACTGACACAGCTCCGGACAAGTGACATTAAGTAAAGATGCCCAGCTTTGGTGTGAGCCAGTGGAAGAGGAACTGCTTTGGGGCGGAGCCGGTCACCAGACGGTGACAAGGGATTTGCTGGAGTGAGAGTGAATGGCAGCTGGACGTAAGCAGCTGCGACCGACTATCAGAATTCAGGCCTGACGTCAGGGTTAGCGCCCCTGGAGCCTGGCTGGGTAGGCCAGGCACGTGGCCTGCTTGAGGCTTGGATTTTGGGGGACTTACAGAGGTGAAGTGGTCTAAGAGCAGGAGGAAACCCAGAGATCCCCAGTATCCCCCTTCTTCACCCAGGGTTCTTCTGTTCAGGATTCATGGAATCAGTTCCCCTCCTGAACTCAAGGGTCTTGGGCTTTTGGTTCTCTTCCAGGAGACTGAGGTATCATAGAGCCTAATTCCATACCCTACACCAGCTTCAAATAAGATGCCAGGATCCGAACTTTAAGCTCTGATCCTAGGTCCTCAAATTCTCTCCTGGACCTAGGTATTATACAGGCTTCCCACCGACGGCCCAAGATACCCAGCCCCTCTCCAGGACCCAGGGAGCCCAGATACACTGCTCTTCCTTGTACCCAAGTATTCAGGTCCCCAGCTCCCCTCCTGGATCCAGGTATCCCAGACATGTCTAGCAGAAATCATCTCTTTATTCCTGGTTTGACTCCTCAGTCACCATTTCACCCTGGGGCCAGGACAGACCACTGTGAGCCATGCTGGAGGCCATAGCAGTCCCAGGCTGCACCCTGGGGAGAGCATCCCAACATCTTCTGATCCACCCTCAGCCTCTTCTACTAACAAAAACTGCCCTGAGGTCAGTGCCTGGAGAGCTCTTTGGGGCCAGAGGACCCTGGGTCCTCCTGTTGTCCATGTCTGTCCACAGTGTATCGCTTAGCTCGTTGCCTATACTCCCAGGGTTTTCTTCATGGTTTCGTATACCATGTAGCTGATGCCACCTGCTGGCAACACCTTCAGTAATGTCGGGGTCATGCCTCGGTATAGCCCAGGCCAGCCCTGCTGGGCCAGGATCTGCCGGAAGACTCCGCACATGGTTGGGTTTGAACCCTCCACGGTGTCTGTGGGGACAGGGATAATAAGCTCAGGGCCTCAATCAGAGATGACTCAACTTCCTGGAAGACTGGAATGTTGCAGGGAGGTGAAGCCAGGGGTAGGGGTTTGGAGCAGTTGGAAAGAGTTTGGAAGACTTTTAGAGGAAATTGGTCAGGTCGGGAAGATAAGATCAATAATGGCAGGAATTTTCAGGTTTTGTTTTCAGGAAGATTTTAGAAAACATTCAAGCTTATGAGTATTTGGGAGGGAACTTCTAAGATCTGCTAGAGATTTGGGGGAGTGTGTTCAGTAATTTGGGAACATTTTCAAGATCAAAGTGGCTCGCTAAGGACCTGATTGGATGTTTGAAGATTGGTTTAGGGGCTGAGTCCATTCGAGGGAGTCACATTTGGGGAGTTTCCAAGGTTATAGGGGAAGTAGTTACGAGTTTTGGGACATCTTAAGGGTCTGATTTGGTGAATTTAGGGACCAATGACTTTTGGAGCCAACTGAGGGCTGGGTCTGATATAGAGAAGCTGAGATGTCCTTTTGGGAGTATATATCTTGAGGTCAGTATGGGGGCCCATATTAAATTTGGAAGGAGTGTGTAAGGGCCATTTGGGAGATGGATGTTTATTTTAGTAATTTGTAGTTAATTTGAAGGTTGGGATCAGATTTTGGGGTGACTATAAGTCTTGGTGGGTTTTGGGGTCAGGGAAGGTGGCCAGGATCAGATGTGGAGAGTTTGGGGATAAGAGAAAGTTCAGAGAGGGGGAGTAAGGAGGGGCATGCATACATGGTGGCCACTAGGGCCAGGCTGACCTTGAGCCTGCATTCTGGTGCGCACCAAAGTCAGAGGGTAACTGGCCAACTGACCACAGGTCGTGGACAGTGTCACAGATGACAAACTGACCAGTCCACCAGGGTCCTCCATGTCCTTGCCTGACTTCAGCCAGAAACACCTGAGCATCTGCAAGAGAGGGGACAGGAGGAAGCTTGCTAGGGCCTGGATTCATGCCACCCTGGCCACCCCCCTGTGGGACCCACACCTCATAGACAGCCAGGTCAGTGCAGGCATAAGGGATGATGCCGAGCATGTTGGGCAGGTAGCCACGGTAAAGGGCTCGGGTGCCCTCTCGCTCCAGGATCTGCCTGGCACAGTCCAGCAGCCCCTTGTACTGGCCTGTTCGGCGCAGAGTCAGCCGCGTCTTCAGCACCTGGGAAGGGTAAGGAAGGACACAGCTCATTTGATTTAAACCTCTCAATGACTCTGAGCAGTGGCCATTGATTGTCCTCATCTACAAGTGAGGAAACTACATAGGAATGGGTAGAGCTGGTGTCAAAGCCCCCTGTCCCATTTCTTGGCTTGTGTGTGCCCTTGACCCAGGATTCAGAAGCTCAAGTGTTGCTGACAGGCCAAGAAGGGGAGGGAAATGCCATAAGCCCAGTGGCGTTGGTGCTGGTTCTGCTTAGCACTAGAATGCAGGCAGGCCCCAGGTGAAAGAGCCAGAAATCAGAATGGTTATGGATGCTTCACTAAACATTGTCAGCTCTACAACTGTGCAAAAGGCAGAATACCAAGTGTGGTATGCAAAATTCTAAGGTGGTCCCTGAGATTCCTGGTCCCTGATATGCAAACTCTGTATAATGCACCCCACCCCACCCCCGCCGCCCAGAGTGTGGGCTAGACCTGTCAACATGATGGGATGTCACTTCCCTGATCAGGTTACATGATAATAACAAAGGTGACAAGTTTTTGCAGATGTAATAAAGGCTCCTAAACAGTTGACTTTAAGTGAATCAAGAGAAATTATCCTGGGTGGGCCTAACCTAATGAATCAAACAAGCTCTTTAAAAGAGGTCAATTGCCAGAGACAGAAGTAACAAGATTGGAAGCATCAGAGACACTCTCCAGTTGGTCTGAAACAAGCACACTGTTGTGGAAAGGACCACATGGCAGGAACAGTGGGTGGTATCTAGGAACTGAGGACATCAGTTCTACAACCATAAGCAACTGAATCCTGCAAACAACCAGGAAGCTTGGCAGAGGACCCAAGCCTCACTTGGGATAGTTGGTAGCCCAGCTGACACCTTGATTTCTGCCTGATGAAGCCCTGAGCACACACAAATAATGCTACATAATTTTGGATATATATACACATTAAAAAAAAAGAAAAGAGGGAAAGCTGGGATGGCTCAGCAGGTTAAGCGCTCACTTTGAAGCCCCAGGGACCGAGGATCGAATCCCGGCCCTGGCCCATGTGGACCCACATGCTGAACTGAGGTGTGCCCCCAGTTCAGTTCTTGCCAGTGCAGCCCCATGCCCACCTGTGGAGTGAAACATATGGAAAAACTAATGTCGACTATGGAGACTGCTCTGGGCCCTCCCCTTTCTCTCTGTCTTTCTCTGTCTCTGTTTCTCTCTGTCAAAAATCAATAAGATAAATCTTAAAAAAATAAAAAATAAAAGAAATGCTGAGCAGATGACCTGACTAGCCAGTGCCCAGACATGACCCACAGAAACAATAAGATAAAAATCTATAATTTTAAGCAAATTGAGTCTGGTAATTTGTTATGCAGCCAATGAAAATGAATACACTTTGGAAGAAACTTAACCAGACAAGGGTTAAACATTATGTGAAGAAAACTTCAAAAGATCATTAAAGAACATTCAGGGAGACTTGAACAAATGAGTATGTTCCTGGATACATGTATTCAACATCATGTGGATGCCCAAAATCTCTTCTTTATGAAGTGAACATCATCCCAGTCAAAACCAAATACCAGTAGGTGAGCTTGTCTTCTGAGCAAGACAAGTTGCTTTAAAGTTTATATGGAAAAATCAACAGAGGATAAAAAAGAGCCTGGAAAACTGATAAAGGAGAGAAGGTTGGAAAATGATAAAACATAATACCAAGCCTTAAAAATAAAGAGAGAGGCAGAACTATATAGGCAGTAAAATGATTAGTGCTTGCCAGGAATTCAGGGGGAGGGTGAATAGGTAGAGTGGCTTTTTAGGACAGTAAAACATTTCTGTATGCTACTGTAATTGTAGACACATCATTCCACATTTGTTAAAACCGGTGGAATGTATAATATGACCCCAAGAGTGAACCCTAATGTCAATTATGTATCTGTATTGGCTCATCGATTGTAACAAATTTCCAACCCAATGCAAGATGTGAATAATAGTGGAAAGTTTGTATATGTGGAGAGAGGTATATGAGAACTCTCTGTACTTCCTGCTTAAAGTTTCTGTCAATGTAAAACTGCTCTACACAATAGTCTATATTTAAAAAAATTAAAAGATAATAGTGCGTGAACAAACACTAGAGCAACAAGAGGAGAAAAGCCAGATATAAATCCAAATATATGAGTACACAATTTTCTAAACTACAAAGGTGGCATCTCAGACCATTGGGGAAAAAAGAATGGGGCCCACTCAGGGAATAGCATTGAGATGACTGGATAGGCATCTGGAATGAAGGTTTAATATGTATCTTATTAAGGAGGAGAGGGGGAGGAGGAAGCAGTAGTAGTAGCCTACAACTAACTTTCATCTTGTTTCATCTTCTGTGAGGAAGGTATTCTCTCACCTCCATGGGGTTGATGAGCGTTTGAGAGGTGGCCACAGCCAGGGAGCCAGCAAGGAGCCGTTCTTGGAAAGGCAGAGACCCATGCACTCCGCAGAAGTAATTCTTACACTAGGACAGGAAGAGGAGCGTGAGAATAACCATCTTCTTACCTGAAACCCATCCAGTGGGGGAGAGGTCGGGACCTGGAGGGGGAATATGTGTCTTGGGTAGCGATCTGGGTTTTGTGGGGGGGGGGGCGGGGGGGGGGCGGGGGTTATGGAGAGGTGGGGGCTTTAGGGGGGGGCTGGGGAAAGCAGACCATCCCCCACCTGTTCAAAGACAGAGAACTTGATGGCGTATTCAGGGGCGATCTTGAGTACATTGATGCCGTTGCCCCGCCATAGAGAGCGAAAGCCCCCCTCTTGGACCATGCTCCGGAGCCCCCCCAGCAGGTTCATGAGGTTTGTCTTGGAGGAGTAGACCTAGGGGTAGGGAGGCCCCTGGCCCTGTTAGGAGCCCTCTGCCCTCTCTCCACCCCTATCCTTTTCTGGAGTTCAAGCCCCTCCTGCCTCAGGTGTGCCCAGCCCCAGTCCCCCCAAACTCCATTCCTTCTCCAGCTCCTTTCCTGCCTAGTTCTAGAATTCTCTAAATCCAGTGCAGACCCAAACCCAACCCCAAACCACATTCCCATCTCCCTACTCATCTTCCTCTCCTCTCCGGTTCTACTTTGTCTTTAATGCCATCCAAAAACCCACTCCCCAATTCCCTGATCCTGGTAGCATTCTCCCACCTCCTTCCCCAGCTCTTCTCCACACCCCATCCACACCAGCTCCAGCATCACTCCAACTCAAACCCCCACTCCATCTCCAGTCAGCCTCCTGCTAACTGCAGCCTGTGTCCCAACCCCACCCTCCTGCCCTTTTCCAATCAAGTCCCCCACCCACTCCAGAGCTCCATCTGCTCCCCTCTGTCCACCCCTACCCCAATGGCTCCAGCACCGTGTCCCTCCACACCTGCATGTACACCTTGGCACGGTCCAGAGGGGCTGTTCCAGTGCGAGACACTGCCCCCGCCATGGCTCCTGCGAGCAGAAACTTCCATAAGGCTCCCTCGCTTTCCATTTCTAGCACGTCCACAGGGACCAGCAGCTGCTCTCCGGTGTCAAGTACCTGTAGGGCACACCCAGCTCTCGCCCAGGCTCCGCCAGGCTCCGCCAGGCTGAGCAGCTTCCCCAGACACATCTCCAGAGCCCCTCCTGGGGAAGGGCCCCCCTGGTCCTCACTGCTTCAAGATGAGCCTCTAGGTCGGTGTGGGGTGGGGGAGGGGGCTGCAGAGGGGCTGGGCAGTATGGCTCCGTCCTCCTGCCGTCCTGGCTAGAGATGCTGTGTGACCTGTAGCTCCCCAACTCACCTGCTGCGATGGATGGTGTTGCAGGTCGTTTTCATGCACGTGCCCAATCACGTACCCATACACGTGTGTAAAGCCCACGTTCCGAGAGACGGGTGGGGGCCGGGGTGGGGGTGAGGGTAGAGCTTTGGTGAATAAGGCCTTGACCCTCTTAAACAGGGTCTGGACCCTTGAGTAAGGCTTCTCAGCTTCCTCAGGTTTGGCTCCCATGGCAGCTAGAGACAGCACACTGAGGTCCAAATGCCTGACAAGAGGTCCAAATGCCTGACCAGAGGTCCAAATGCCTGACGAGAGGTTTGCCTACCAGCAACTATGTGGGAGGGTCGCCTGGTAAATTTGAGTCCCAGGGGATGATGAGATCACAGAGGCCTTTGTGACCTGGCTGGATATGGTGGCCACAGAGAGGGGCTGCCCCTCAAATCTTCACATCCAAATCCCTCTAGTTAGACCTATGAAGGTGTTATGTTATATGAGAAAGGGCAGATTAAGTTTGTAGATGGAGTTTATGGGGACATGGCCAGATTATTCTGGATTAACCGAATGGGCCCAATGTAATCTCATGAGTCCTTAAACAGGGAAGAGGGAGCCAGAACGGTTGGCACTGGAGTGACATGTAAGAAAGACTTTAAGGCCATGGCTGGCTGTGCAGATGGAGGCAGGGACCAGCAGCCACGGAATGCAGCAGCCTCTGGAAGCTGACTCTCTCTGGAACCTCCAGAGCCAGACCTGCCCACAGCCTGCCTTTGGCCCAGTGAGACCCATGTCAGGCTTCTACCCTCTAGCTTTTTTTTTTTTAAAGATTTATTTTATTGTTTGACAGGTGAGAAAGACAGAGAGGAGAGAGGAGAGGGGAGGGCCCAGAGCAGTCTCCATAGTTGTACATCATTAATTGTGACATGGTTTCATTCCACACAGGTGGATGTGGGGCTGCGTGGGGTGAGAACTGAACCGGGGGCCTCCTGCCTGGGAGGTGAGAGCCTTCACTGCTGAGCCATCACAGTGGTTATCAGTTGCACCGCAATTTGGCATGTGGGTTTGCACAGGCTGGGGCTGGAAGTCAAACCCCAGACCCCGTGATTGGGAGGCAAGTGCTCAACCACTGAGCTATCCTGGCATTCCCTCTAGTTTCCTTTTTTTTTTTTAATTGTTTTTGACAGAGAGAGAGAGAGAGACAGACAGACAGAGACAGAGACAGAGACAGAGACAGAGAGAGAACTGAGCTGGGAGAGCTCCCCAGTTCAGCATGGGGGTCCGCACAGGCTGGGGCCAGGATTCGATCCTTGGTCCCCGGCACTGCAAAGTGAGTGCTTAACCCACTGAGCCATCCTGGCTTCCCCCACCTCTAGTTTCTTAATGCTGTCTTCTATTGGTTATACAGACCCACCTTGGTACAATAAGAGAGGGGATTACATAAGATATGAACACTAGGAGACAGAAGTCACTGGGCACACCTTGGAGGGTGACCATCATGGTCCACATGGGAAAAAGTTTGGACATGTGAAGACAGGCAGAGATTGGAGTGATGGGTCTACAAGCCAAGGACACCAATGACTGCGAGCAGCATCAGGAGTTGGAAGAGGCAGGAAGGACCCTCCCCGGGAGCCTTCAGAGGGAACACAATTGTGCCGACACCTTGATTTTGGACTTCTGCCCCCCCAGGACTGTGAGAGAATACCCTTCTGTTGTTTTCATTCATCACAGCCAAAAGGTGGGAACAACCAGGTGTCCACTTATGGGCGAATGAACACAACGTGGTCCAATCAGACGATGGAATATTATTCAGCCTTAAAAAGGACATTCTGACACATTCTACAACATGGATGAATCTAGAGGATGCTATGCTCAGTGAAATAAGCCAGACACAGAAGGACAAACACTGTGTTTGTCCTTTATAGGAGGTCCCTCCCTTTATAGGAGGTCCCTAGAGGAGTCAGATCCATAGAGACAGGAAGTAGATGGTGGTGCCAGGGGCTGGGGGAGGGGAGGGGAGTAAGTGTTTAATGGGGACAGTTTAGGAAGTGAGAAAGTTCTGGAAATAGACAGTGGGAATGGTTGCGCCACAATGTGAGTGCATGTAATACCACTGAGCTGTGCACTGAAAATGGTTAAAATGGAAAATTTTATGTCTATTTTACCTCAATAAAGAAATATATCAATCTAAAATTTGTTTTAAGTCCCATTTGTGGTAACTTAGTATGACATCCCCAGGAAACAAATACATTTGTGCAGTTAGAAACAATATGGGAAAAGGTGGAAGGGCTCCTGAATATGGCATTCTCCCTGTCCCCACTCTACAGATGTGGAAACTGAGTCTCAAATAAGGAGTCATTTCTTGGTCTCCTCCAACTGTGCATGATGAAAGATGGTCCATGCCCATTCTCTGTGGGTAGTTTGAGGGGTTCCCACACCTACCCATCCCCTTCCAGTAAAAACCACAATGAAAGAGCTTAGAAAATGTTTCTTTTGTTCTTTTCCTTTGAAATAACACACACGGGCAGGGATGTGGGGTATGATGTAGGTAAAGAGAGGTGAAATTCTTGGGGGTCCTCCAACCCCACCCCCCACAAACATCCCAGTTCCTCTTCTGCAGTCCTTTCTAAGCTCAGAATCTGAGTATAATAGAAAGTGCAGAACGTGTGAGGCAGTGTTGGGGACTTGGGTTAGTCATGAGTGTGAGTGTGAGTGTGAGTGTGTGTGAGTATGTGTGTGTGTGGGGGGGGGGCGGAATGTTTGCTCCTCTCCGTAGAAAAATAGACCTGGAATGAGTTCTGGGGATTTGGTCTGTTTTGCATAATTAAATGCTTGGGTTTAGGGAAAGGTGGTCATGTAGATTTGCTCCTGGCTTCCACCTTTGAAGCCTGGGAAGAGGCTGGCAGTGCTGGGGTGGGGGGAAGGTCCCGGATGTGACCCCCACCTCAGATTGCCTCCTTGCTAGCCCCCAAAAAATAACAGCTGGGTCCTCCAGAAGGACACAGGCTCTGGCAGTTACCAGCCTGTAACGTGAGAAGGGAGTGGAAGATGCAGCAGAGGGTTGGGGGCGCCACTGGAGGGAGCAGTGTCCCTCCTCGTTGGGCCCAGAGTGTGGCCATGCTAGGGAGGTAGGGGGTGGGCCCAGCATTGGTGCAAGGTGTGAGAGGGGCATCTACCCATGCAGGATACTGGACAAGTCTCATGGGTTTTCTGGAGCCAGGGGGCTAGGACCTGGGGTTCCCGAAAGCTCCCTTCACTATGGGGTTCATGTCATGGTGGGGGAGCACTCTGGTGTGCATCTAGGATGAGGGACATGTGGGCTCCAAAAGGCTATGATTGGCTTACTGGGATCTCGACGTAGGGTCTGAGCATTTGTGAGTCAGTGCCTGGGAGGACTGAGGTCAGAAACCAGGGGCCAAGGGGTTGGGACTCAGTGTTTGGAAGTGTCAGGGTCTGTTTTCTGAGTGAAGTTTCAGTATCCAGAGCCTGTGGTGAAGGGATTGGAGATCCAATAGCTGCAGTTGCCAGGACCCACTCACTCTGCCACTGGACTCCTGAGATTATGTTTTCAGGAATCAGGATCTGGGAGATCTGAGATCCAGTAGGTCAAGGGTTGAGAGTACAGTGGTTGAAATGCAGTCAAAACAGAGGAATCTGGGACCCAGGGTTGAGGCAAAGGAATTCAGGAATCCAGTGGTTGGGGTGAGGGGATCTGGGATCCAGTGTGGGGGCCCCAGGACCCGGTGACTGCGGTTTCTTGATATCCAGAATCCAGTGGCCAAGCTTGGTGATCCAGGGCTTACAGCATGGGGACCTGGGATCCAGTGCGAGATGAGGACCCTGACTGGTGCCTGAGGGAGCTGGGGTCTGAGTGTTTAGATATGGGGATATGTGTCCCTGTGGTTAGGGTTTTGATTGGTTCGCTGGGTTGTGGGGGATCCGGTGGTTAAGACATTGAGGTCCAGGGCCCAGTGTGTGTGTGAGTGGGGAGGGGCGGGGGGAGCGCAGGGAAACATGGGATCCAGTAGCAGGGATGTGGGAAGCAGGACCCCATGGATGAAGTGTGAGGGATCCTGTGGTTTGAGGTGAGGAGCTGGGATCCATTGGCTGGGCCATCAGTCTCCAGTGGCTGAGGTGTGGGGGACGTCAGAATTGAGGTGAGGGATTTTAGTGGGGGTGGTTCTGGGTCCCTCACCTGGACGTGACCCCCAGGGCCTGCTTCATGTTCTCGTAGACCACATAGGAGATGCTCACAGCCGGGATAACCTTCATGAAGTTGGGGGCGATGCCCCGGTAGAGGCCCAGCACGCCCTCCTGGGACAGGATGTGACGGAGCAGACCCAGCATGGAGAGCTGGGGGGCGCCCTTGATGGAGGCTGGGGGGTTGGGGGGCCAGATCAGGCCAAAGGTCCCCCTCTCCCTTCCCCCTCCTACTCCCCAGGGCTGGGCCCGGTGGCCATGGCAGCAGGCAGGAGGAAGGTTAGACTAACAGCTGGACCTACCACTCAGAGTCAGGACTTCTACTGGCCTTGGAATGGGCTGTCCACCTTTTCACTTCAGTCTGGACAACCCAGGTTTGGGGATGATTCAGTACAGAGCAGGTGTGTGTGTGTGTGTGTGTGGTGGGACAGGGCACAGAAGTATCTCTTCCTGAAACTGGATTCCCACTCTCTTCTCCCAGCTAGCTTACTCGTCCTTGTTATCCCTGCCACCTCCGTTCCAAAGCCAGACCTTTAGGGAAGCCCTCCTGGCCACCCCAGTCTAAGTCAGGCCCCTTCTCCCCTTTATTCAACCCTAAATCCATGTATAATGGTGGAATGATTTATTCAGCATCTTCCTTCCTCTCCAGTCTGTGAGCTCTTTGAGGGTGGGGGCTCATACCTGTCTTATGCACTGATAACCTTCCAGTGAAAATCATGAAATACAAATGCTAAAATTCCAGAGAAAATTCCCCAAATAGATTCAGGGATAGTATGGGGGAGGCAGGGAAAGAACCATAAAAGAAAAATACTGAGAAACACAGTAAAACAAAGACCAGCCTGGCCCCACCCCTCTTTAACCTGGTTCCTTGCCTTCCCCTCACTATAACCCAGCCTTGCAAATTAGATCTCAAGTTACCAGCCAGAAATGCTGACGTCTACCAAGCGGCCTCCAGGCTGACTGCTAGGGCCCAGCACTCACTGCATCTGTTCTCCTAGTTAGGGTTGAAGGCATCCATCCTAATGTCACAAAGGGGTCCACTAAGGCCAGAGAAAGGTTGGGAGAGGTCAAGGCCATCCAAATCCAGGAGGATTCCAGTTTGGGATTCTACCCACTGAGGAGGAGCTGGGGAGGGGGAGGTGGGCCCCTGGTTGTGAGACCTTCCCTGCCCCATCCTCCCGCCCAGGCCTCACCTTGGGCCTGCATACGGGTCCGGACCAGGGCCAGGGGGTAACTGGCTATCTGGCCACAGGTGCTGGAGATGGTGCCGCAGGCGAGGAGCACGAGGATGCCTGGGTCTGCCGAATCGTGACTATATTGCTGGAGCCATTGGTTCTTCAGGGTCTGGCAGGGGTGAAGAGGAAAATAGGATGGGTTTGGGATGGGTGACACCAAGACTCTGGCTTCAGAGACCTCACTGTCTGGCTGCTGTATCCCATGACAGCTGATAACTGAGCACTTTGTATCCCTACATGCCACACTAGCATTGTATCTGCACCCTCTCTGTCCCCACTTTGGCTACAATATATGAAATGATGCCCCACCTACTGTCCATACAACCTATGACTATGGAACCTTATATGGCAAAAGGGACATTGCAGATGCGATTAAGTTAAGGATCATGAGATGAGAGAGGATCCTAGAGTATCCAGGTCGGTTCAATGTCCTCATAAGTCAAAGAAGATGTGATGATGAGAACAGGTGAGAGAGAGAGAGAGAGAGAGAGAGGGAGAGAGAGAGACAGAGAGAGAGAGAGAGAGAGAGAGAGAGAAAGAGAGAGAGAGAGAGAGGTAGATGCTAGCTGCTGGCTTTGAAGATGGAGAAAGTGCCCCCAGGACAAGAAAGGCAGGCAGTCACTAGAAACTGGGTAGGGTAAGGAAACGGACTCGCCTCTGGAACTCCAGAAGGGCAGCAGCCCTGCTGACACCTAGATTTTAGCCCAGTTAGACCCATTTCAGACTTCAGTGCTGTGATGGATTAGTGATGTCTGGCCTGGGCATGGAATAGGCAAAAGAGAAACAAGTGTTTTACCATTATTACCTCTGCAATTTTAAATAGCCTTCTCTTGGGTGTGGAGCAATATTTGTCAAACAGGTGTTTAATGAGTTTTTAAGAGCTGTTCTGTTGGAAAGATGTTCTGATGACTGGATAAATGTAACTAATACTGGGCTAAAAAAAAGTTGTCACTTTTCTGTAGGACTTCTCAGAGCCTTTAAGGGACTAACGTAGATTTTGAAACTATAAGAGGGCACAGTGTTTCTCACTACTTAGCCCTCAAAACTCCCTTTTCTGGTAAAGAATGGATGAAATAAGGTTGCATCTTACTTCTACTCATGACCCTCAATGGCTTCCTGTTGCACTAGGGATAACCCTGAACTCTTCCTCATTGAGTCCTGGCCAATTCTTCAGTTCCCTCCAGACATTCAAGACTTCCACTCCACCAACAGGCCAAATTCATTTCTGCTTTCAGGCCATGGCATTCACTGTACCCTCTGCCTTGTTTACACTCCTTCCCCATATACTCATATGTCTTAACTCCTCGCTGCTCCAAGTTTACCTCTCAGAGTCAGTCCTAGACCCACCTTCCCATTAATTGTCACTTTTGACTACATACCTAGTTTTATTATCTTCTGAGAACATTTCAGGATCTGAAAGTACTTATTTGCTGGTTTGACTGGATTTCTTGTTCATTGGTGTGATGCCCTGGAGGGTATGGACTGTGTTTTCTCATTTAATGCTCTATCTGCAACAGTCAGCCCCGTACCCAGCATATATGGATGCTTAAGCAATTGAGTGAGTGAATGAATGAGTGAATGAACAAATGATGGCCTGCTTTCATGTCTTATTTGGCTGCATAGATGCTCAATGCTAGGAGGATAGGTATGAATGACAGATACAGAGAATCTTAGATCAGGACCAGCTATGTAATTTGTGGGGCCCAGTATAAAATAAAAATAAGTACAGTCCCTTATTTAATGATTATTAGGAATTTCAGGATGACAACAGCAGGGCTTTAAACCAAGTGAGGGGCCCTTCTAAGTGCAGGGCCCTTGGCAAGTGCACGTTACTCGCCTATGAAGCTGGTCCTGTTCTGGATACAAAGATTTTGGGGGATATTTGGGGCTATGCTAACTGGGAGAAGGTAAAAGAAATGGACGAAGATCCTAGAAGAGAAATGGCAAAAATTCCCTGTTCTTCCCTTTCCTGATAAAAGACCCAAGATGCTGGTCACAGGGTGTGGTTTTCATGGTGACATGGATGCTGAAATGGGCAGGTCCTGAAGAAGACATTGGCCTGGAGATACAGGCCAGGTATGATACATGGTCTGGAGCAAATGGGCATATTTGAGGCTCATCTTCACCTCACTCCATGAGCTAGAGTGGGCCCCAACTCTCCTGAGACCCAGGAAGGTCGAATTGCAGTGGTAAGTGGAAGATTGGAGATGTCTAACACCTGAAGGGGTTTCCCAGGATTTCTAGGCCCACTGTGCTTCTCCAGCCCAGGACTGTCTCCCCTAGCTATGGAGGCCAACTGAGTAAGTCCCACAGGAAGGGGTGGCCCATCGGCAGATTCCAGAGAGAAAAAAGGAGAGAGGGGCAGACTGCCCACAGACCTCATAGACGGCCAGGTCGATGCCCGCGTAGGGGATGATGCCCAGCACGTTGGGCAGGTAGCCACGGTAGAAGGCACGGGGCCCTTCTTGCTCCAGGATCTGCCATGCACAATCCAACAAACCCTTGTACTGCCCCGTCTGGCGAAGGGTCAGCCGTGTCTTCAGCACCTGGGAAAAATCGGTTATCCCTCAAAAACTGCCTCCAGAATCACTACATCCAGGAAGGAAAACATCTAGAAATAGCTATTCCTGGAAGGGAATACCCTGAGAATAAATGAATTAAAAAAAAAATAACAACAATACTTTCTCTATAATCTTCTGCTATCCCTAATCTCTATATGTAGAAATGGTTACACCACTCAGAGTTGTATGTGGCATTCACTGCTGTCTCCCAATATCTTGGTCCCTTCCCCCTTACTAATAGAAATGTAATTTTCTGCACGCACATAGCCTCTAGAAATAAAGACTACATTTCTCAGCTTCCCTAGATGTGGGGCCATTTGATTCAGTCCTAGTCAATGAAACAGAAACAGGAAAAGAGGTATGTGTGACTTTCAAAAAGCATCCTTAAGGGCAAGGAGGTGCTCTTTCCTTAGTCTATTCTTCCTTCTTGGCTGGAATATGGACGTGATGACCAGAGCACAAGCAGCCAATTTGGTACATGAGGTGGCTGCTAACAAGACAGTGGGAAGGAATCTGAGTCTCTAACACTTTGAAGGCACATACCAGCCCTGAACTACTTACCTTCAGACTTCATTTATGTGATTTGAGTTTTTCATCACTCAAAATCCTAAATGATGCACTACACAACCTGAAATTTTCTGAAAACAGTCATTTTTAGAAATGATTCCCTTGGAAACAGGCATCCTGAAAATCAGCATCCTTGGAGGTATATCTATAAATAGCTGGACCCCACAATGGCTGTCTAAACAGTTACAACAACCAATACTACCACTTCTAGGAGTCACATCTCAAATTGTGATACCCAGACAGGATACACATGAAACATTGCTGTAATGAGCTAGAATCTGAATCAGGGAGAGGCAGAGATATAATCCCAATGCTTATCACACCGTGAACTGAAATGGTTATTGCATGCCCCCATCCTGCTATGGAGTCTCTCCCTCCTTCTCACCTCCATGGGGTAAATGATGGTCTGGGCTGTGGCACCAGCCAAGGATCCAGCCACAAATCGCTCCTGCACGTGCAGTGTCTCCTGCTGCCCCCGGATGGCCCGCTTGATCTGAGGATGAGACATTCAGTGGTGGGCAGGACCTCAGGGGTTGAGCTCTCCACACACCTGGACCACCCTCTACTGTCCCCTTGCTTTGGGCATTATGAAGGAGAGCAGATGCCCAAGCCTGGGGACCTGCAGGCATCCCTCTTCCCCAAGCAAATCTTGCAATCCTAGCCCACACCTCCCCACACTGCTCCCACCTGCTCATAAGCCATGAACTTGATAGCTGACTCAGGTGCAATCTTGAGCACGTTAATCCCGTTGCCACGCCACAGGGAGCGCACCCCCCCCTCTCTGATCATGCTTTGTAATCCTCCCAGGATGTTCAGCCTATTGGTCTTAGAGGCATGGACCTGGGAAGGGAGAAAATGTGATTTGGGGATCCCCTCCTGGGGCCCAGGTCTGGGGAAGGGAGTGGGTCTCTCCAGGGCCCCTCACCTGCATGAAGACCTTGAGGCGGTCCAAAGGGGCTGTGCCTGTCCTTGACACGGCACCTGCCACTGCACCGGCCACCAGCTGCTTCCACCACATGCCAGTCAGTTTCTCTTGCTCAGAGAACTCATCAGGGACAGTCAAGCACTCGCCAATGTCCAGGACCTGAGGATGTAGGGGCTCAGGTGTCATGCCATGGTGTGGGTGGAGAGATGTAAGTCAACTCTAAATGAGGATATGTCCATGAATTCCAGAACACCCAGACAGTCCACCAATGACTGCTTGGAGAGCCCAGGAGATCCTTCTTGGATCCCACCAAAATATCTAAGCCATTGATCTCCCACATAAGATTTTAACATCCCTCCTTGAGGACCTCTACCAAATCCCATTGAAGGATTTGACACATAAAGATCCCTCCAGACCCAATCAGATCCCTCTGAAGAATCCCACTTTAGGGCCTCCTACATAAGGATCCAAAAAGATCCTTCTAGGGCCACACAAGATACTACAGGGGACCTCCCATATAAAGGAGCCCAGCAGATCCCTCCTAGGACCTTACCAGGTCCCACAGGGATCTCCTCCATAGGGATCATCCCTCCTCTAAGTCTTCCTGTAGACTTCCCAACCAAGCTGCTCATGGATCCTCATGGGTGGGAATCTCTGGGTCTTCCAAGAGGATGTCACCATATCCCATGGATAGATCCCCTCCAAGAAGCCATCAGATCCTATCAAATGCATTGCTCAGGGATTCCCACCCAGGAAATGGCCACTTAGAGCACCTCTTTCTGCTTCCAGTGGATCCCACTGGACCCACTGAACACAGTGGCTTCCTAACTTCTCTTTTCAGCAGCAAAATCCTTAGTTGAAATATCTAGAAACCAGGAGGGGAGCTGTGTAGAATGAGGGTGGGAGGCCAGGTGCCCCATCTGGGTAGCTCTTTCTCTCTGTGTTCCCAACCCACGCAGGCTGCTTCAAAGGCCCCAGAACAAGTCTGAAGGGTTCCAATCAGATAGCAGAGACCTTCCCAAGTGTGTCCCCAGTGCTCAGAGCTCCCAATAGAGGGAAAAAGGAACAGAGTCTTATCCTTTGGGTATTCCCATTGGCTCTTCCTTCTAGGCAGGGGTGGCGCACCTTTTGGCGATTGAGTGCCAAAGTTTATGAAATAAGAGTATACTCGCTCGACTCGCGTGCCAACCCATCGAGTGAGATAGAGGTATCGATTATTTTTATGTCTATAAGAGCATAAACAATAATTTTTTAAATGCTATTCACAGCTCCGCGTGCTGAAATAATTGCTCCGCATGCCACTTTGGGCACGCGTGCCATAGGTTCGCCACCCCCAGTCCAGAGTGTCCTGACCCAGCCCCTCAATGCCCTGGGGAGACCAGAACTAGGCCTCCAGGGGAGGGGAAAGAGGGCCTGGCTTCCAGGTTGGGAAAGCCACCCCACCTCACCGTGGAATGCTTCCAGAAATAGAGTACATCTTCCACGTTCTCCAGCGAATGCAACAGGAAGTGGTCACGCCATTCCTGCCAGTCGATGGTCATGGTGCCATCACGGTCCATGCTAGAGGGTGGGACAGAATCAGTGCCTGAGACTCGAGGTGGGTTGGAATGAGGTTCTGGTTGGGTTTGGGGGAGTTGCACTGAGAGCTCACCATTTTACAGTGGGGAATCCTGAAGTTCAGAGAGGTTAAGTGACTGGCCCAAGACAGACCTGACTCCAAAACTGTTTCTCAGCTCTACCCACCCTGGGGCTTGGCGTGGGGCCCAGAGGCTTGAGGTGGCTGAGGGGAACCAGGAACAAGAGTTAACTGAGATTCTGGAGCCCAGCCACTCACCTGTGTAGTATTTTCTCCGCTTGCTCCAGGGAGATGGAAATGCCCAGAGCTCGGAAACTCTGCTGGATCTCTGAGACATCAATATGACCTGGGGACGGAACCGAGATAGGGAACTAGGTGTGTGTGGGGGGAGGGCGGTGGGAGGCTGGGGCTGGGACTGAGGAGCAAGACAGTTTGGAATGGGGGTGGTCTAGCAAGACTAGGGGGTCCAGAAACCCAGGGTGAGGTTCCAGCAGTAATGGGGGTGGTCAGGGACCATTGGGATCATAAGAGAGACTGGACAATGTTGGGAGTCTTCTGTTCTATGAATGAATGACAGTATGAACACAAGGGTGATTATGGGGCTCCCTGTGCCACAGGGGACCAAGAAGTGATACTGGAGACCTAGAAGATGCTATGGACAGGGGTGTCTCTGTCTCAGAGAATTCAGGAGCAATAAGGGGAATCTTTGTCCCTTCAAAAAAATCTAAGGGTAATAATACACGTCCTACCCCAAAAGGGGAAGAAGGTAAGATGGGCTGGCTGGGCTCCAAACCACCTAGCTGGGGGTGATGAGAGTTCCCAGAATAGTCTGTGAGTCATCAGGGAGAATGGGCCTCGCCCCTCCTGGCATCACCAGTTCTAACCCCATTGGTGTCTCCAGGGCCCCTACAGACCCATCCCCAGGCTTTACCATCCTGATTCCGGTCCAGACTATGGAACAGAAGCAGCAGGCGCTGTTCCCGCTCCTGCAGGTATTGGGTAAACTCTTCCAGGTCCAGCCCGCCATCTGGGTCAGCGCCACCTTCCGGGGAGAGGCCCTGGCAAGGGGAAAGGGACAGAGGGAGCTCCAGGAGGCTGCTTCCCCATCTGGAGGGGGCACAACAAGCTGAGCTGCAGGAACCCAGAAACCCCATTGCACATAGGACAGGGACAGGGGAAGTCACCCCTTCCCTCCATCAGCTCACTTCTCAGCAAGATGTCCAAAGCCACAGTAGGGTTGTGAGGTGGATAGTGCTTGTCTAGTTTTCCTGGAGAGCAACTGAGGCTCTCCAAGGTCAAGTAACCCATTCAAGGTTACAGAGCTGGGAAGTGGGAGGTAGCCCTGGGCTCTTGTCTCTGAAAGCCTGTCCTCCCAGCTGCCTCTTATAAAAACCTGTCTCCATGTCAGTTTCTGGAGCTCCCCTTAGAGACAGCTCTGGGCAGCCTGAGGCAATGACAGATCCACACTTAGCAGCCATGGGGCCCTCCGTTTTCCCACCTGGAAAGTGGGAAGTTGGACTGGAGGTGTCAGGATGCTGTGGAGACAGTCCAGTGGCATCTGGGGTTACAGGTGTGGGGGATATCTGTGGGTTAAGGGGCAAGTTCCTGCTTTGATAGGTTCATCCCCAGCTGAGGATGGCCTCGGACAGGATTGGGTCCCTGGCTGGGGCAGCCTGGGGCAGCCTGGGGCATTGAGCCAAGCCAGGGAAAGGGCAGGAATGTAAACATAGAGGCTGGGGCAGCTGGCTGGAAGGGCAGTTGGATGTCCAGAGGAGGGGGAGGAGGATATGTCTCCTGGAGGTGGGAGCAGGGTCTGTCTTGGGCTGTTCAGAGAGTTCAGAGGAGGGTGTGTCCAGGGCAGTGGGCAGGAAAGCCGACCAGACTCCATTCTCAGGCAGACACCCCCTTCCCCGGGGGGGGGGGGGGGGGGGGGGGATGAGGAGGGTGCGGAACCGCAGCTGAACTGCAGGCCCGGGGCCTCCGGGGCCCTGGCTTGAGTGAACCTGTTAGGCTCAGACACGAGTGGGCAGAGGGAAGGTGACAGAGCCGCCCAGGCTGGACACAGGTGCAGGAGTCCAGCCACAGGCAGTTCCTGGAGGCTCCCAGCGCTCCATTCAGGGGCTCGGGTTACCAGGCACGGGCAGGGCCTGAGCGAGGCTCGCCAGGCTGGGGTCGTCGGCAGGGGTACCTGTTGGGTGTCGCGGTCCGCGTCGACCCCTCCCAGCCGGGCCAGTCCCTGGCGCAACTCGTGCACGTCCACACGGCCATCCTTGTTACTGTCCAGCTCCTCAAAGAGGCGACCCCAGCGCTGCCGCCGCTCGGCTTCTCCCGGGCCCCCCCGCATGGCTCCCGCCCGGGGGGAGGGGAGGCCTGGCTGCGGAGGCCTCAGCGGGGGCTTCGCGGCTCCCCCTCCCCCCCGGGGCCCCGCAGGGCCAGCTCCGCGGACACTGGCCCCGCAGCTCCGCGAGGCCGGACGGGGGGTGGCACTTGCAGGAGGCGGTGACCGCTAGCCGTCGCCGCCCGCGCCAGAACTTGCGTCTCCTCCCGGACCCTCTTGGGGGGAAGGAGGCTGGGGGCGGAGCTGGGGATGTGGGAAGGGATGCCAGGGATGCTCGGGAATGGCACATCCTAGGGGGCACCAAAGTTCATTCTGGGAAGAGGGTCTAGAGAGAACAGTGATCTCAGCTCTGATTTCAGTGTTCCGCCTGTGTGTGCCTCAGTTTATCCTCTGCCCAAGGGGACGAAGTAGGGAAAGGTCAAGGACTGGGCTTCCTAATCCCTTCCCATTTGACCTTTCTCCCCTATCAATCTTCAGGAACTAAATTTCTCTTTTTTCCCGGAGCCATCTAGTCCTCCATCTTCCCGCCAGCTCTTTTCACATTTCCCCTTCCACCATAGAAACAAGAGCACTACCCGGCGCTCCCTCAGGCCCTACGTCCCGCCCGCGCGCCTCCTTTCTTGGCCCCACCCAGACCAGGAAACGAAAGATCAACGCGCGGAGCAGTAGCACAGTTGGTTTCCTATTGGTCAGAACCTCTGAGCTGCCTCGCCCACCCACCTGGGCGGAGCCTCCCGCTGACACCGGGCAGCCTCGAGTCCCTCAGCCCGGCCTTAGCCGGCAGTCTTAAAGGCGCCGCGGCCACCTCCAGACTCCCGGCTGATGTCTCCAGACTGGCCTGGGGCGGTCTCAGTGTCACAGGCATGGCTGGGCTCGAGGACCGGGTAACCAAACGCAAGAGGCGGGCCCCAGCTTGTCGCGCTCGTTGCACCGGCCGAATGACCCTCTCACTAGTTTCGGGCGCAGTTTCTGGATTCACCGTTAGGGGGAGGGGCGCCCAGACCACTGGACAGCGAGTACCGGTAATAACAAGAGCCATCGTGGATTCAGTGTGTTGCACATGCCAGGCCTTTTTAAATTACTCGCTTCTCGCGTCATCCTCGCCCAAACTCTAAAAGTAGGTGGGACTGGTTTTCCCACTTCACAGACGAGGAAACAGGAAGTTAAGATGCCCTCCCTAGTCCATGTGCCCAGTAAGGGGCAAAGCAGATTATTTAACCAGACCTGGGATTCTTATCCATCACTCTATACCCTAAAAGGGATGAATTTCTCCTTAACCATCACTCTTCACTCTGGTGTCCTCAGGAGGAAGATTGTTTTGTAATCGTCGTCCTTTATTCAAAATACAGCCCTGAAGGAACACTGGGTGCCCACTCAGCTTCTGCCCAGACATGTGTGCTCAAACAGGTGCGTCCCAGAAAACGAACCTCTTTTAGCGGGTCCTCTCACAGATGTTTTCATTTACAGATTGTCCTCGAAGGTGCTCTCCAGCATGGGGGATACAGATGTTTTCCCGTGGAGATGCCCCCAAACAGGTGTTTTCTCACAGATACATCCCTGACAGGTGGGCCTCAATATACATGAGCCACGTCTTGCTGCTCCCCCGCGATGTGCTTCAACACGAATGTACCTTATGAATGTACCTTATTTAGATGTTCTCAGATCTTTCTCCCATTTGAGCTCAATTCTATGCAGATATTCCTAATTGAAGACTATTTCCTTCACCTCACAGGTACGGTATGTTTCTCAACAGAAATCCACCCAGGAATGTGTTTTATAGTGTCCCCTTACCTCACAGGTGTGTTCCAGTTAAGTATACACCCATATGGATATGTTTCCATAACCTGGGTCCCATACAGGTGTATTTAAATGCAGGTGTGTCTCATACAAATATTGCCAATACATTTCCACATGGGAATTCCTTATACAAGTGTTGTCCATTTTACGAGTGAGCGATGCAGGTGCGTTTTCAAAACCCTACACCAGAGTGCCTCAGCCAGGTGTTTGTTATAATGCAAGTGTGTCATATAATACTTTTTCCCGCACAAGTAATCTTTCATTCAGCTATACTCCAAATAGATGTGATTCAATACAGATATCTCCCACAGGTGTGCTTCTTACACATCTGTGCAAATGTCTTCTCTACTGGTTTGCTTCCATGCAAGTATGTACCACACAGTTATGTTTTCATTAGGGACTCCCCATCTGGGTCTGCCCCAGACAGGAATACCTGATACCCAGGTGTCTCCATGCCCGTGTGTGTCCACACCTGGGCGAGCCTACAGATCTCTCCGCAATACAGGTGGGAGGTTCCTCTTGCACCTGCGCGCTTCCATCCCATTTTACTCCTCCCTTTATAGGGTTGGGTTCCCGTTACAGGTGCGCCCGGGGCGCGGCTCCGCCTCCCACCTAGCTCCACCTCATCTGGGCTCAGGTGCACCAGCCGGAAGTGCGATCCCCTCCCAGGTGAGTAACTAAACTTTCCGGGTCACGTGAGCGGGAGGAGCCGGTGGATTCCGACCGAGCGACCGAGGGACGCACTGAGGTTTCGAGCGAGGGAATCGGACCAGGAACCTGCGCGAGATCGAAGACGCGCGGACCAGGTAGGGAGGCAGGTCTCGCTGATTGGCCTGCTGCCCCCTCTACCCTTCTCCTTCTGTTTTCCGAGTCCAGGAACGTGCCTCCTTGAGTTAATTTTTAATCTCTGACCTCGGGCGGTCGGGCGGGGCGGGAATTCTGGGTGCCCTGGCGCGGGTCGTCCCTCCCCTGGGCCTGCGCCCGGGTCCAGCCTCCTCCCCCACACCCTGGCCTTTTCCTTCCAGCCCCCAGGTTCCAGGTCGCAGGTATCCCCGGCCCGAGATGCGGTAGGAACGGCACGCTCGAGAAGCTTGGTCCCTGGTGCCACCAGCCTGTCGCCCGACCTATGGCGAGCCCCAGCCTGGGGCTGCTTCTGGCGCTCGGCCTGCCACTGCTGCAGGCCCGCTGGAGCCGGGTCTGGGGGCAAAGTAGGTACCGCTGGGGGCGCTGGGGACCTGGGATACTGAGAGGTCAAGAACTGAAGAGCCTTGAGGGTGGGAGTCTACAAGGTTAGGCAGGGCTGGGGATTTAGAATTCCTAAATCCTTTCTTGAGTAAGTTGGAGTTGGTTAGCATTGCTGAGTTCTTGGTTGGGGCAGAATTATGAGGTGGGAGGAGAGGACGCATACATATTGCAGTCAGTGTGGCTGAGCTGTTTTAGGTGGTCTGGGAGCCAGGGGGCCCTGCCCGCAGCTCTGAGCACAGTTTGACCACCATGTTGGCCATAGGTTCAGACCCAGCCATCCAGTCCTCTTCCAGTTTTGAGAGCCTGGGGGGTGGTATGAGTCAGATACTCCAGAGAAAAGCAGAATCTGCTCAGATCTTTAAAGGCAGAGGGAGGGCCAGAGGCGTGGGGGAGGGGAGGGTTGGGCTTCCGGACATCTCCATTATCAGAGCCCCCAACACAACGCAACCTGCAAACTATGTGGGCTGATTACTCACTGCTGGGCTCCTCTGGGCTGGGGTGGCTAAAGCAGCAAATATGGCTGGGCTGGACCCTTTGGGCAAGGCTATATAATCTTGATGAGAATGGAAGGCCCAGAAGAGTGGAGGTGTGTGTTTGGGGGGGGGGGGGGTGCAGGTTGCCCAAGGAAGGTGCAGATGTGTCAAGATGGGAGTGATAGATGGGCTTCACTTAGCTTTTTCACCCACCTCCCCACAGCATTGGACTCTGGTGAATATGGGAACAGCACCATCACCCCCCGCCCCAGCTCCAATGGGGCCCTGGTGAGTTGGGAGTATATATGGGAGGAAGGCAGAAGGGATGTTGTTCAGGGGTTCACATGTGGCAGGTGGAGGGACGCTGGAGCCCCAGAGGTGACAGGTCAGGGTGGGAGAGGTAGCACTGGAGAACCCCAGCATGGCAAATGAGGAGACGTAGGGCCCCCAACTAGAGAGACCCAGAACCATAGGAAGTGGGTGGATGGTGGCAGTGTAGGGTCAAGAGTCCCAAAGGCTTCTCAGGAGGGAGGTGTAGTTAGGAGTCCAGATATGGCTGGTGCTTGGGAGGGGGACCCCAGATGTATGTGGCAGGTTTTTTGGGTTTTTTTGGCTGGGGGGCTGGGAGCTCCAGATGTGATAGATAGAGATCAGGGTGGAGCGACCATATTGCCAAAAGTGGCAGGGGTGGGGATTAGGATCCGTGGATGCTTCTAGGATAGGAGTGGATAGGGTTCCCAGATTCAGGAAAGTCACACCTGTCCCCTCTGGCAGTCTCAGGAGGCCACCACTGCCATCATTGTGGTCTTCTCCCTCCTGGCCGCCCTGCTCCTGGCCGTGGGGCTGGTTCTGCTGGTGCGGAAACTGCGGGAGAAACGGCAGACGGAAGGCACCTACCGGCCCAGCAGTGAGGAGCAGGTGGGTGCCCGCGCGCCACCGCCCCCCAACCTCAAGCTGCCGCCTGAGGAGCGGCTCATCTGAATACGGGGGTCTGCCACAGCTCCACCACTGTCCAGGACTGCCCGGCTCTTGCTCCTACACAGCGGCTGCCACCGAGACACCAGCCTCTGATGGCTCAGGAAGGACATGGCGGGGGGCCACAGGGCACCTGCTGGGTGGGCTCTGCGAAGCATGTGGCCTCTGCTTGACTCTGCCTGCAGTTGGGGGTGCCGGGGCTGGGGACCCGCTTCCCCTCTTGCCGCACTATCTCCACACAGGCCCAACGAACCCCCTCTCCTTTCCTTTCAGTTCTCCCATGCAGCTGAGGCCCAGGCTCCCCAGGACTCCAAGGAGACAGTGAGGGGCTGCCTGCCCATCTAGGTCCCCTTCTCCCATCTAAATTCCTCCCATGCTGTGTGACCTTGGAGGAAGGCAAATCCCTGTCTGGGCCTTCAAACCCTCCCAGCTCAGTGCTTAAGAATAGAAGGGGAAAAGGTATTTCAAAGACTGGCTGAGGGCAAGGAGGGCAGGCTGCTCACTTTTTATGTATATGTGTAAAATTGGTAGTGACAAATAATAAAAACTTTTTTTGAGCTGGTGGGGCAGGACTTAGCTTAGGTGGAGGAGACAAATGAGAGCTCTTAGGCTGTGAAAGAATGACTTGTGAGGTTGCAAGGATCCTTGGAGCTAGGAGGGCCTCCTGGAAGGGAGGGCTTTTCGCTGCACCTCGGAGCCAGCTGGGGGCTATCCTAGTAGGGAAGGTGATGGGTAGAGTGGGTTTCTGAGCAGAGAGAGGGCTCCAAGGTAAATTCACTAGGTAAAACAAGATTTGGGCTCTTGTGGCTTTATTGAGGGACTGATACATCCTCCACATGCCTGATCCTTAATCTTCAAAACACTTTTTAAGCTCAGCAACTCTGGGCCGGCTCCTGGCCTGGGGATCCTGCCAGTTACTAGTGGGTATAGTAGGGGATCTGGGGGCTCCTGACCCCTTAGGGGGCCGGAGGTGAGCATGCTTTGCTAGTAGGCCCTCAGAAAGCTGAGCTCTGGGGTTCTCTGGGGAACCAGGATCTGAGGAAGAGTCAAGGGGTTGTGATGTACAAGTGGTATCTGAGTTCAGCTTTGTGGGGACCAGAAGTTGGCTTTCTGGAGGGCTGGGCTGGGGGGGCACTGTGGAGAGCTGGGAACAGGGGCTCTCCTGGGCTCTGGGATCTCTGGCTGCCTCACAGGGAGGGGAGAGATGCTGGATTTGATGATTGGGCTCTGTGAGAGAGGATTCAGGGGCCTCTTGGTTGCTTGGGTCTGTGGAAGCTGTTGAAGACTGGGTTGGAGAAACGATTTCTTGGCTGGCCTCTGAGGATGGCTGGGGAGTGAGAGTCTCCGAGGAGCCTGTGGTTCCCGAAGGCTGGAGGGTTTGCAGAGGTGGCAGATTGGCAGGCAGGGACTGGGGCTGGGGCTCTGGCAGGTCCTCTGGCTGCCATGTTGGTTTTCCTGGTATGTTGGGCTGAGGAGGGGGGGTGGAGATGAGCAAATCACTGGACTTTAGATGGGGGATGGGCTGTAAAGTTGGATGGGCAAGTAGGGGAGGACATGGGGGGCTCACCAGGCTGAGGCAGCTGTCCAGGTCCCCTGTGTGGCAGCAGTCTAAGCTCTGGCTGGGCCGCAGGCTGCCTGTCCTCAGGGCTCCTGTGCTCAGATTGTCCAGAATCTCACTCAGCAAATCCAGTTCTTCCCCAGACCCCAGGAAGCTGCTGTCCAGAGCTTCCTCTGCCCATGTGTCCAGGGCATCCTCAGGGCTCAGAGGGGGTGTCCTGAGTGAGGATAAGTAGCCTCAGATATCTGCCCAAGACCCCTAGCCCCAGTCTGATGGCTCTGGAAGCTCTGGGATTTGGGGATCATTTTTCTCCATCAGTCCTGGCCTCCGACTTCCAACATGGGCCCCTCCCCCTGCCTTTGAGTCTTACCCCTTCCCCTGTGACTCAGACTGTCTCTCTTCCAGCAGGAGCCTCCTGCTGGGGCGAAGGGGCCGGTTCTGCAAAGGACAAATTTGGGGAGTGGGCCTCAGGGGCTATAGAGTCAGGGGGCTATGTGAAGGGGGGTGAGTATGAAGCAGGCACCAGATATTGGGGTACAGGAGGAAGGAGGTGAAATGTCTAGATGGAGACTGAGGATAGGAGGAGAACTTGGTGATAATTCCAGGTGTGTGCATTGGGGTGGGGCCGGGGCGGGCATCTTACCTGTCCAAAGTGCTGGGTGATGGGCAGGCGCTGCTGCAGGCTGTCTGAACGGCTGGTGCCAGATGGGCCCCTCAGGGAGCCTCCCCTCTGCAGGCCAGAGTCCCCATCCTAGGAAGAGGTAGGTGAGCTGGCATCCCCACTTCCCCACTCCCCCTTGACCATTGGCCATTAGCCTTACCTTGTACAGCAGAAGACTTTGCACCCCCTTCAATCCACTCTTGGCCTATGGAGGGGCCAAGAGAAATACACTCGAGGTGATTTGACTGGGCATTTGAGAACTCAGCCATGCGTCCCCTAGGACAGCTGCATCTTGCCATCTACCGTATTCATGTCTGTGTCTTACAAATATATTTATAATTCCCCATGCACCACCTGAAGAGTCAGTACAAGCTCTCACCCCTTTGACTATACAAAAGGAATATTCCTGAGGGAAGTGACCTCCAAATGAAGTGGGGAATGGCAAAACAACAGCGTAAAGATCATGTTCAAGAGCCAAGTGAAGAATAAAATTAGATGGACAATTCAGAGCTGCAAAATTGGCTCTAGGAAACTTGGGCTTGGGAGAAAAAACCCACATGGGCCAAAGGTGGGTTTGCAGTGTCTGAGAAGGACCGGAATAAAAAGAAAAAGAAAATCCCCAAAACAGCAATAAATCTTGGTCATTAATTTTAAGGAGGAAATAAATCCCAATATGAAAATGGTGAATGGAAAATAAAAGTGGGAAAAATTGTTAATGGTTTAACTGCTGTTTCAGTTCTGATAAAAATGTTTGCACATTTAATGTGGGGTTAAAACACCCTCTGTCCCAGTAAATGGCCTGTCTAGCCCATCCTCACCGAGCGGTACATGTTTCTGACAGCTGGTTGGGTCTTGGCCTTGACTGAATGCAGGAGGGCACCACCACCTTTCTGGGGAGAGAATGCCAAGGGAGTGAGGCTTGGGTATTTGGGGTTACCCCAGACCCCACCTCACCCCAAGGCTGTGTGATGTCAGACAAGTCCCTCCCCCTCTCTGAGCCTCAAGTTCTTCACCTCTATAAATGAACAAAGTGATGAGCCTATCTAGGGATTTGTGGGATTAAATTAATCCAGTAGTCAACTCTAAACAAGTGTTCAGTTAATACCTTTAGGTTGTCTGCCCAGAGCTGGTAGGAGCGAAGGGTGCCTGGAATGAGGAGAGAGTGTTGTCATGACAGGCAGGCTCAGGCTGGGGTGCTGCTGGTGAGGTGGGGACTCCAGGGCTAGGTGCAGGGCTCACCTGAGGCGTCCCTGCTGCAGGTGATCTCCTGCTCAAAGAGATCAGAGAAGCCCTCTCCTGTGTTGAGCTGCTCCAGTCGGCCTTCTATGAACTGGGGTGGGGAGGCTCAGTCAGACACAAGGCTGCCATCAACATATCTGAATGCGAAGACTAGGAGTCCTCTCGCCCTCAAGACAAAAGCCATCCTTGGCCTCTCTAGGGACCCCCACCCCCAGGACCCAGGAGTTCTGGAACCTACCTCAGGAAGCCAGAGGTCCAACACTCTCTCCATCCCCCAGATCAGAACCTGTCCTTGGGGCCCAGACCCCATCCCTCACAGGGACCTTGAAGTTGGACTCTGCACTCCAGACTGGCTCCCTCCTCTCAGTGACCCTGGAAAAGGTTGATCCCACCTTCGGGGACCCTAGAACCCAGGCCTTTACTGAAGTACCTGGGAGTCCAGCACACCTTCTTTCAGGAACCCTGAAGTCCTGTGTGCATTTGCCTCCCCTGTCCCCCTGGCCTGTTTCCTCCTCCCCCTAGGGACTTAGGACACGTCCCTTCCAAAAACAATCACACTCAAACCCCAGATCTGGGAATTCAGTCCCACCTATATCTCCCCAGGGACCTAGGCATAGCTCTTGTCCCCTGGGAACTCAGGTTGGGGGCTCCCATCTTTAGGAGTTGGAGTTCAGTCATGACTCCCCAACCTGGGAACCCTAGAGTGGGAGCCCTGTCCTACCAGTCCCAGCTCGGGCATCAAGGTTCTGGCACACCTGTTTGAACAACTGCAGGTGCACCGCCCGCTGGTGGAAGGACTGCAGGGGCAACCCAGGCTTCTGGGCCAAGAAGGCTTCTTCACTGAAGGTCACAGGCTGGCTCTGGAAGATGGACACCCATCCTTAGCTCCTCAGGCTGTCCTGGCCCTTGGCTGCCTCCCTCCCTCTCCCATGTGTCTATGTAGCAAACGTGCAGAGTGCCTGCTCTACGCCTGATCTTGTGCAGGGCCTCGTGGGCTGCAGGGAGGACTCGGTCTTGCACTCAGGGAGGGGGGAGCCCTGGAGGGCTGTGGGCAGGGATGGGACCTGACTCAGGTGCTCACAGGTGACCTCTGGCCGCTTCTGGGAGGATGGACTATGGGAGGTGGGGATGGGAGCCTGGGAGAGGAGATTTGTTGGGTAGGCAAGTGTGCTGATCCAGGCGAGCAGTAATGGGGACCAGAGCAGGGTGGAGACAGGGGAGTAGGAGAAATGGGTAGATTCAGAGTGCATTGTGAAGGTAGAGCCCACAGAAATGTCAGATGCTCAAATGATAGAACTCTCCACTCAAGTTTTCATAGAATGGTTGCAAACTGAGGATGGGTGGAGTTGAAAGTCAGCACATCAAAGTCCTAGCTTCAACACTCACCCACTGTGGGACTTCTCCAAGCCTCGGTTTCCTCATGTGTGAAATGGGGCCATAATGGCATCTATCTCATAATACTGTCATGAGCATTAGAAGAGATAATAGTAAAACCTAGCATTTGAGCTCTCAAGGTGTGCCAGGCACAATCCAATTATTTTGCATATGCCCATTCATTGACTCACACCATCCTTTTGGGTGGGTACTATCTAGATCCCATTTTACAGATGAGCAAATGGAGTCATAGAGTAAGCAATCTATAAACGCTAGGTATCAATATTATTCTGAATCCTTCAGGGCCCACAGGGCCTCTCCCTCAGCGTCCCCGCTGCTCACCGGGCTGCAGACGAGCGCATCGCGGTAGCCCCCAAACAGAAGGGCCTGGGCTTTGAGGAAGAGACGCGACACCCCTTCCCCAGGGGCCAGCGCGACCTTCCGTAGGTGCAGCCTCAACAGGGACACCTAGAGGACAAGAAGGCCCTGAGCAGGCGGGCGCCTCTAGGACGCGGCAGGAGCGTGGGAAGGGGTGACACTGACCACGTCTGGGGGCAGCGCCTGCATGTCATCGAAGGGCGTCTCTAAGATATTGGAGTCCACATTCATCATCACGACGTCCTCTAGGCCTTTCTCCCTCACTCTCTGCGTTGGAGAGTGGGAGGGGAGACCGCTGCTCAGAGTTCGAGGATCCCTAGCTGGGGAAGGCATCTGGGGGGCAGAGGAAAGGGGATTCCGCCCACCCTGGCAGCCCAGTTCCACTTCCACTCACCTCGACGAGACTGGCATGAACTCCGATGAGGTAGGGCATGGGGGCGCTGCAGACGACCGAGGGAGGAGGTTCATGCAGGTGCCACCCCCCAGGGACCTGGAATCCCAGGCCTCTTCCCTAGGTCCTGACCCTCCCCAGCCCCTGCTCCTCACCAGCAGTAGTCCAGCAGGTGCGGCGGCAGCGTGGGGATCAGCACGTGCTCCCAGCGCATGGGGTACAGGAGGGCGCAGGATGCGTGCACACACGAAGTTAGCTGGGGACGGGTGGGGAACCGTGGAGTCAGGGCCTAGAATCCCAGCTTCAAGAACCCTCTCTGGGACGGTGGCTCTCCCAGCTCCATTTCCCACCCAACCCCACCTTCCCACCCGCTACTGGGTAAGAGGTGAAAACTCAGACGCCTTGGGAATCACGTGGAGACCAAGAATTCGCTCAATTACAGTGCTTGGAGCAGGTGGAGCCAGGACTCAGCACGTCCCAGTGCCTACCTCTAGGGGGACAGAGCTACCGGTAATATGCAACCCTCCGAGATTCTAATTTATTAGGGCAGAGGTAAGGTTCCACCCCGAAAGAGGCGGATCCAGTATGGAGCCCGCCTTAGTCCCGCACCTAGGAACGAAGCCCAGACTCAGATTCACTGAGCCCACCTCTAAAGAGGAGGAACTCGAATTCAGCTCTTTTGATCCCGTCCTTAGGGGTGGAGCCTGCATTTAGCCTCCACGCCCCCCTACACCCTCCCAGTCCTCCCTTTGGGGCGGAGACAGAATTTAGCCCTTCCTGAGCTGACTCTTCAGAGGGGCGGAGCCAGCCTTGATATGGTCCACAGTGGGCGGAATCTGGTCTTAGTGCTCCCAATGAGGAGGGGCTACAACGCAGCCCGCTCGGACTGCCCCCATAAGGGCGTAGCCAGGGTTCCACTCAACCCTGACCTTGAAAGGGGCAGAGGCAGGACTTTGCCTTAGTGTGACGTCCGGTGGAGTTAGAGTAGGAATCCGCCCCCATCGTCCCGCCCCTCCCCGGTCCGGCTGGCCCAGCCTCACTGTGCTCAGCTTGCTGGCGGTGAGCAGGACTCTTCGCTCCGCCAGGAGCGCTGCGAACAGCCCCACAATGTTCTCGTCGGTCACCGCCACCACCAACTCCGTTAGGTTCCTCTGAGGGACAGAGAGGAGCGCTGGGCCCGAAGGACCACAGGATCTGGCGGCCCCTGATGGTTTCGGGACCTCCTCGCACCCCCAGAGCCCCCTCCCAGATGTCCACTCACGTTCTCAGGAATGGATGGCAGGCGGCCGGGGTCGGGGGCCACAAAGCAGGAAAGCTGGTGGGGAGAATTGGCAGGGGGACCGATCAATCAGGGGTTGGCCTCACCCGAGTGCCCAATCTGCCAGGCTCCCCAGGCCGGCTCACCGGCTTGCTGTTCCCAGGGGCAGGGGGCGTGACACCATGTGCGCTGGAGATCATCAGTCCGCTGCCCTGGGAAGAGAGGTATAGCTGTGCGGCCCTCGGCTGAGGCGCAGCCTCCCCAGTCACCTGTGGTCGGACACCAGGGGTTGGGGTCTACTGACCAGTTCCACTGAGGCCTGGGTCCTGGGCAGGGGATGCTGCAGCAGATTTAGAAGAAGTTCCTCGACTTCTGAGACCTGGATGGAGGTGGGGTGTCTGAGCCAAAACGTGGGTTGGGGATGTTGAAGGCCTTGATTGCGCTGGGTGGTTTGGGAGGAGTCAAGGGGCACAGCCCAGGCCTTGGAGTTCTGAGTGGGACTGGGGGTTTGGTGAGGTGGGAGCTGGGACTCCCACAAATGGGAGGGGTCTCGTCTCACTTGGTTCTGGGCTAGGAGGTCCCCCACTGTGTTCAGCAGCTTGTAGAATATCTCAAACCAGGGAAGGTGGCTGCGGGGAGAGGACACATCTTCCATGAAGCACCCCGAGGTCAAGACCCTCTTCACCCCTCCTCCCATATTTCGCACCTGAGGATGCAGAGACAACTGTGGGCACCAGCTCGGAGGCGGCAGAAACCAAATTTACGGGTGCCGGTGAGGTCCGTGAGGGCGAAGGTGAAATGCTGTACCGCGGGGCTGGGAGGCTCCCTGGAGGTGCAAAGGCTCTCAGAGCCACGAGTGTCATAGCTCCCTGACCCTCCCCCAGCAACGTTCCTAGTACTGTGTCCACCAATCTGGGGCCCTAAATGTACAGGTCTCTAGTTGTTAGGTTTCCTGAGTGCCTGAGTCCCTGGGTCCCTAAGCCCCTGGGTGTATGAATCCCTGAGTCCTTGGGTTTCTGGGTCCCTGGGTCCCTGGTGTCTGCTTCCTTTCATACCTTTCCACATCAAAAGGGAAGCAGAATTTAGGCACCATCTGCATAGCTTCCTGGGGGTGGAAAAAAGCAAACACTGCTTGGCCACTCAGGTTGGTCCCCATCCCTCCTAAGCTTGCAGTCCAAGACAGAATCCCCACCCCCAGGGGCACTGTCCCTGGCTCCAGCGGAGCAAGAGAGAGCCTGCATACCTGGTCCCTGAAGTCTGGGGGGAACTGCCGCAGGATGGGGGGATCTGCAGGGTAAATAGGCTTTTAAGTTCTGCCCCAGCCTCCATCTTCACACCCCCAGATGCCCCCAGCTCACCCTCCTGTAGGGAGGCAGGGCAGGCTGCTTCGAAGAACCAATCAAACACAGCAGGGAGACGCGCCCTGTGGGATGAAAAAGGGCTTAGTGGGTCCATGGATTTACTTATGTGTGTGTTATTGTGTCTGTGCCGGGTTTGCACGTGTGTGTGACTGGTGCAACTATGTGTGGATGACCTCCAAGGGCTTGTGGCAGTGATTGTGTGGGTTGTGTGAGGCTGTGCATACAACAGTAATGATTGTGTGTGGGAGTGTGAGGCAGAGTGAGAGAGTGTTACTCTGTGTGTGAGCAAGACCTGTGTGAGCATGCAGGTGCGTGTGCATGACCTGTGCGAGTGTGCAGGTGTGTGTGTGTGCAAAACCTGTGTAAAGCACGCAGGTGTGTGTGCACATAACCTGTGTGAGCATGCAGGTGTGTATGCATGACCTGTGTGAGCATGCAGATGTGTGTGCATGATCTGTGTGAGTGTGAAGGTGTGTGTGCATGACCAGTGTATGTGCAAAACCTGTGTGAGCATGCAGATGTGTGTGCATGATCTGTATGAGTGTGCAGGTGTGTGTGCATGACCTGTGTGCATGCAAAACCTGTGTGAGCATGCAGGTGTGTATGCGTGACCTGTGTGAGCATGCAGATGTGTGTGCATGATCTGTGTGAGTGTGCAGCTGTGTGTGCATGACCTGTGTGCATGCAAAACCTGTGTGAGCATGCAGGTGTGTGTGCACATGACCTGTGTAAGCATGCAGGCATGTATGCATGATCTGTGTGAGCGTTCAGGTGTGTGTGCATGACCTGTGTGAGCGTGTAGGTGTGTGTTTGCAAGATCTATGTGAGCATGCAGGTGTGTTTGCAAGACCTGTGTGAGCATGCAGGTGTGTGTGTACATGACTTGTGTGAGTGTGCAAGTGTGGGTGCATGATCTGTGTGAGCATGCAGGTGTGTGTATGCAAGACCTGTGTGAGCATGCAGGTGTGTGTGTGTTTGTGATTCTAGCCCATGTCAGCCTGAAAAAATGAGGCTACCAGTGTATGTGTCAGGTAGGACTGTGGGTGAGTGTTACCAAGCCAGTGAAAGGGTGAATAAGTCCAAGATTTCTTGTGTGGCTGTGCATGTGACTGAGTAATGTGTACGCATCTCTGAGACCCTGAGAGCAAGAGGCCCTGCCGTGCATCTCTGTATGCGAGGCTTCATGGGGCCCTGGGGCCTGACCCCAAATTTCTCATCAGAGAAAGCAGAGCAGCATGCCTTGGTACTTCTGTGAGCCTTGCAATCTCTGCCTTCCTCCTTTGTCCCCCCTTCTGCCCACCACTCAGAGGGTGCTGGGACTTGTGCTTAGGGAGAAAGACAGCAAGACCTTGAGGTTAACAGAAGGAGAGGATGGGACTGACTGAGATGCATTGTCCCTGACATGGAGACCCCCACCCTTTGCCCTCATGCTAACACAAGTCCCACACAAACACACACAGGGACACACATAGTCCCCCCTCCAACCCTGCCAACCCCCGGAAGCCATGTTCCCTCCCTATCACTCAGAGATACCAAGAGGTACACTCTCAGTTACAAACTTAGTCACATAGAGCCAGAAGCAAAGGGGTAGGGGGAAGGGCCTGAAAGTGGCCTGAGTGTGTCTGAGAAAGGAGTCCATGTTGTAAGCCAGCTGAGAGTCCTGCCCTGATTTCGATTCAGACCACCTGCCCTGTGACTCTTGGTCCCTCCCGGGCCTGCCCCAGCCCCCCTCCCCTTGGCCCTAGCCTAGGCCTGGTCTGGGAATCTTGGTGCAGAGGGTAGGAGAGGGGCCACTCTTACTCAGCTCTGGATCCCATGGTCCCTGCAGGGCCGGCCTGGTGGGGCCCTTTCCCCAGGGGTCCTGGGGACCGTGCTTGCGCAGGCTGTGCCCTGAGCCAGCTCAGCTTCCTGTGTGGCTGAGAGAGGAAGTTTAATGGGTGACGTCCCTGGAGGGAGGCCCCTGCCTCCACCCACTGAGAGAAACCCAAGCATCCTGTCTCCTAGCCCTTTCCTGGGATAGGTAGGCAATGGCTGGCTCAGAGGCCAGACCCTCAGCCCTATCCTGCCAGGCTAGGCCACATCTGGTCCATACCACCACACACACCCAAGCCTTCCCCTCTGCAGTCCAGGATTCACATTTTGTCTAAAATCCTTCCTCTTCAACTCTTCTTTCCTTTGGTCCATCTGCACCAGCCATTCCTTGTAGGACCACCAGAGGGAGCCGGGCCAGAGAGTGGACACGGGGTGACCCGGGAAGGGGACAGCCAAGAGGGGTCAGAACACAGGCACAGACAGACAGACAACACATACACACAACCAGGAAGTGACTGACACAAACAGGACAGAAAGATCACAGATAGCAGAGAGACACAGAGAGGTATCAAGTCATACAGGCAGGATGCAGTCATGAACACAAATTGACAAATCCAGAGGGATAGCACACACAGGACAGATAACACGCAGATGCAGTCACAAACAGGTCCACACAGATGACAGACAGACAGACACACATACAGAGACCACAGCTGTCAATGCAAGCAAGATAACAGGGAAATAGACCCAGACAACAGACAGAAATGCATCCAGCACATGTATAGCTAGAGCAGCAACAAAGCAACAGCCATGGTGAGGGCGCAGCCACAAGTCATATTCACAGCCAGACATAGTCACATGCCTGGAGAAAGACACGGCTGGACAGAGTTGCACACTCAGAAAGAGACAGACATGTCACGTTGAAATACAAGGATACATAGACACATCTGATAATGCTCTGTCTACTATTATAGGAGGCAGCTCAGGTAAATGGTTTAAGAGAATGATTTTGGAGCCAGAGAGACCTACATTCAAGACCTGATGCAGTTCTTTTGTGTGTGTGTGACCTTACAAGTCATTTGATCTCTGTATTAGTTACTAGTGCTGTGTATCAAATGACGCTGAATTAGCGACTTAACAGAATACACGTTTATGATCTGACAGTTTCTGTGGGGGCCAGGACTCTGGGCACAGCTTAGCTGGGTCCTATACTGCAGAGTGTTTCGGCTGTAATAAGGCATGTTTGTTGGGCTGTGGCCACATCAGAAGGCTCGACTGGTGCAGGATCTGCTTTTAAGCTCACTATGTGACTGCTAGCAGGATCCAGTTCATTGTGAATTTTTGGACTGAGGGCCTCAGTTCCTTGCTGACTGTTCTTTGCCATCTAAAGCTTCCCAATATGCTGTTTGCTTTTACCAACTTGAGCAACCTGAGAAGGAAGTAGAGTTCATCAAGACAGAAGTCACAGCCTTTTGTAATCCAATCTCAGAAGTAACATCTCACCACCTTGCCATAACTTGGTTAGAAGACCAACTTGTTGGTCCAGCTCACTCTCAAGGGAAGGAGATCACACAAGAGCATGAGTGGGAGAAAGGAATCATTGGGGCCATCTTAGAAGCCCCCCCCCCCCACTCTATGTCTTTGTTTTCTCACTTTAAGATGAGGAACACTGGGGGTGCTGGGATAGCTCAGTGGTTCAGTACTTGCTTCGTAATCATGAGGTACAGGGTCTGATTCCTGGCTCTGACCTGTGCAGCCCCATAGCTGAAGTGCGGCTTGACTGGTAACTACCAGGTGACATGGCAGCAAAGGTTCTCACCTCCCATGAGGGAGGCCCCCACATCCACCTGCGTGGAATGAAAAACCACGTCACAACTAATGATGTACAACTATGGAGACTGCTCTGGGCCCTCCCTCCTTCTCTCTCTCTCTCACCTTCTCTCAAATCAATAAAAGAAATATTTTTTTAAGGAGACAGACAGAAGTGGGAGGGCCCAGAGCAGTATCCATAGTTGTACTTCATCAGTTTTCAACATGATTTCGTTCCACACAGGTGGGTGGGGGCCGCACAGGGCAGGAACTGGCCTCCCATATGGGAAGCACGCCCTCTTGAGCCAGGGGCCAAACGGGTGGAGGAGGGGCAAGAACTGAACTGGGGGCCTTCTGCATGTAAAGCAAACCCCAGTTCAGCATATGGGTCCACACGGGCTGGGGCTGGGATTTGATCCTTTATCCCCAGGACTACAAAGTGAGTGCTTAACCTGCAGAGCCATCCTGGCTTCCCCAATGAAAGAAATCTTAAAAAAAAAAATGATGAGGAAAACAAAACACTTAGCCTCCAGTGTGGTGCAAAGTCATTCATTCACTTGCTCATTCATTCAACACAATTACTGAGGGCCTGTGTTGTGTCCCTGGCTCTAGATATGTGGTGACCAAGGTAGACAAGATTCCTATCCTCATGCAGCTCACATTCCAGGGGGGAGGGGAGGGGACAGGCAAGAGAAACAAGTATACAAGTGGCTAAGCGATGGAGAGCTAGTGGGTGCTAATTTAGAGTTGCCAGGGAATACTGCTTAGAGGAGTGTCATTACTGTAGTTTCAGTTTAATGAGAGAGGGTGGGAGTGATGGGATGTAGTCAGTAAGGGTTGGAAACCAAGGTCAGAGTTTGTGTTTCAGTCTGAGTGAGATGGGAGTCATGGGACAGTTTTGATCAGGGAAAGGACAGGCTCTCATTTGCATATAAAGGGCTCTTTCTGGCTTCTGTGGAAGGAGGATACACTGCAAGGGGCAGGGGTGGCACAGGGAGCTCAGGGAAGTGACTGGGGTGGGGTGTCTGGGTGAGCAATAATGGTGGCTTAGATCAGAGTTACACAGGTGGGGCACAGAGGCTGGCCTTGGGATACATTTTGGAGACAGAGACAACTGGACTCAGTGAAAGACAGGAAGAGCTGGGTGTAAGACACGATGAATCAAGACTGGTTCCTAGATTTGGGGTTTGAGCAATGAGGTGGTGCCTCTTCTTGTGGAAAGACATGTTTAAGGGGTAGAATAGAGAGCTTTTTTTGTGGCCACATTAGGTTTGAGATGATACACAGCCAAGTTCACTGCCTAGTCCAAGGTCTTTCTGCTCCCATCAACCAGCACTAAGCTGGACCTGCTCAGATGAGGGTGGGTGTGGGCGTGTATCCAGGCTGCCTTTCTCACACTTCTTCCTGGCTGTGGTGAGACCCGGTGGGGAGGCTAGGGCCCCGGTCAGGGTGTGATGGTCGTGTGGAGTGTGGTGGGAATAGATTATTGGTTCTCAGCATCCCTCCCTCCCTCCTTTTCACTTTCCTGAATTGCCTTCCTTTGTACTGCAGAAGCTGGGGAAAAACTACATTTCCCAGACTTCTTTGCAGCTCGGGCTCTGTGTGCACAACTGCGTCTACCAATTAAAAATGT